>VZTM01024290.1:43762-82998 GCA_013400555.1 Jacana jacana | reverse complement strand
TACTACATAATGCTGTATTTCTGTACTGTCTACAAGAAGTTGTAAGTTTTTGAGAGTTATTTTGAAAGTGATGGTAATGGCAGGTAGACACAACTTCATAGCTAGCAAAAAATGAAAGGACAGTTTCTAGTGAGTGTATTTAAGACTGTTACCATGTGATGGTAAATTGAATTTAATACTGCTTGATGTTCGAACAGGGTATATAAAGGATCCCAGATATCCTGAAGTGGACAGGTAAGGTGTGTTCATGTTACTCATTTTATGCCCTGGTAACTTGTCTGTATGGATAAATTGGATTTAGTTGTACAAATTTTTATTCCCAACAGACGATTTTCAGGAGTTCGACGAGATGTATTTTTAAATGGGGTAAGTTGCTGCATGCAGACTTTTGGGCAACTTTTTGTATTCAGCTTTCAGCACCTCCAGAGAACGTTCATCACATATGTTAATATTACTGTCTTTTATTTTAGTCCTACAATGATTACGTGAGAGAGTTCCACAACATGGGACCACCACCACCATGGCAAGGAATGGTTTGTGTCTTGTTGAATTCAACTTTTCTCCGGAATATGGCTTTTTTTTGTTACCCTCTAGAGGTCCCTAGTATAGTCAGTGTACACTCAACTCTTCCCTTTTCCTTAAAATATATCTCTGCTATAACTGTAAAATTTTTAGGGGAAAATTATTTATATCAAGTATTTTGTAATTTATTTATCTGTCAGCAATAGTCCAGCATTCTAATAGGTAATACGGCAACAGCAGTCTGGCTTGATTTGAACCTACAAAAAGCTGAAAGTTCTGAGGAAATAGAAGGCCCTACTTAGGCCACAGAAGAGGGTGTGATGACATTTTGTATTCTACTAAAATATTCATAGCTATGTGTCAAAGAGCAACTGCATTAAACAGGTGGACTTGGTTCAGAGGCTTGTGGAATGGGCTGGCCTGCTCTAGTGTTGTGCATTGGCTTGCTTTTGGCTATGATAGGGAAGCACACAGGAAAATAGCAGAGTGTACTTAGACACTGTAATCAAAGTAAGTCTTGCCGTACTGCAGCCTCCACTGAAATGCACTTTTTTCCCAGTCAGATAAGCATGTGTAGGAGTATAAATGTCTCCAGGTACATACATGGAAATTAACTAATAGTTCAATTATACAGTTGTGGTTTTGCCATCATGTCAGGGGGAATAGTCATTGTAACTAGTTGCTTTGGTTATGTTTAGTAACTCTTACCCTAAGGATCCAGATTTTGGATAACTGTAATGAGTCTTTTGGTTCTTGTGTATACTGTGAACGAGCAGAAGGCAGTGCCAGATACAGAGATGCTACTGTAGCCTCTAATTTTTCTCAGCTGAAATGCAACTGTGGTTTGTCGTAAACAAAGGAAGCGAGCAAAGTTGTTTGGTTTTAGTTGGGGCTTCCCCCCCCCTCTTCCCCGTTCTGCATGCTGTCCCAAGTATTCATCCTAAAATCCAGCACTTCTACCTACTTTGTTTGTGACAACAATGCAAGCAAAGATGCTTTGGTGATATGGGAAAGAAAGGCCTTGCTGATTGAAGAAATGGAAGAGAACAGCCAAGAGATGTCTTGTTTCAGGGGCAGGTGGAAGAGGGGAAAAAAAATCCCCAAAATTATCTGCTAGGCCTTTCTCAAATACTTTTTTGTCTTGCAGAGTAAGTTCATTTAAAATAGGAATATATTCATAAGGTGTGGCACTAAAGATTCATTTCTGTAAGAGCTCCTTTGTTTAGACAAAATTCACCTTTATGCCTACATTAAAAAAAAAAAAAAAAGCCACTACATCTAAGTAACAGAAATTTTAGGTAGAGTATCGCTTTGAGGCAGGTAAGGAAAGAAGGCCTGTTTGGGAAAGATGTTGGCCAAACTTCTGAAGAAGCAGGCCAATGTAATGAAAAATAGTTTGCCTTTCAGTTAGGAGGCTGTGTATATAGTTAGATGTGATGCTTTTCATCTGAATGAAAGTAACTTCTGCTCTTAATTCCCCGCTCTTAGCCTTGTGTGCATTCCTTTGTACTGAAACACTCAATGCACTTACTGTAACTCTCTTGTAGCCGCCGTATCCAGGTATGGAGCAGCCTCCACACCACCCTTACTATCAACACCATGCACCTCCACCTCAAGCTCACCCTCCATATTCAGGACATCATCCTGTACCACATGAAGCAAGATACAGAGACAAACGAGTAGTAAGTGTCCACAGAGACAGAGGGGGATACAAGTCTGCAGGCCAGAGTAGAAACGGGTGGAAGTTTTGGTGGAGATCTAGCCTAACCTGAGAATTACTCATTTTGATTAACTGCATTTTTAAGAGTGGTATTAGTTTTCCTTGGAAAAATCAGTTATTTAGGTGGATGAGAGACTTACAACATCTTTGAAAAGGCTCTCTCTCCCCACTGATGTGGAAGTGCAAAATTCTCACATGTTCTTAAACTGAGGTGTGTGCTTAAAGCGGCTTCCAATTGTCTAGCTCTGAACTGCCGAACCTGAAGCCCGGTTTGAATAAGGACATGCCTGTAACATTGCTTGTGTACAGCAAATTATCAGCAGAAAGGTTTGTGTGTTATGACTTCTGACAGACACATCAAAACACAGGGCAAACTAAATAATTTCTGTTAGCTGGTTTGGAATGCTGCTTCAAGCTTTCAGGTCTCTTGCTGGTAGCTGGCATTTGAAGCCCAGCTTCTGCAGAGTGGAAGCACAGACATGGTGCTGTCCTGAAGATGAACGAAGGAAATTGTGCTTGTGTATGCCAGATAATATGTCTGGTTTGGTTTTTGTTGGTTTTTTTTCTAAAAATACAGGGCTTTCTCAATAGTTATGGTGAACCATATAGATAAGGAAAGGGAGGGGGGTTTTATCTGGGAATGAAAATAAACAAAGCTGTCTTTCCATCACAGCATGACTATGACATGAGAGTAGACGACTTTCTTCGCCGCACACAAGCAGTTGTCAGCGGTCGGAGAAGCAGGCCTCGGGAGAGGGACCGAGAGCGGGAACGGGACCGTCCTAGAGATAACAGAAGAGACAGAGAACGTGACAGAGGCCGTGATCGGGAAAGGGAGAGAGAGAGGATTTGTGATCGGGACAGAGACAGAGGTGAAAGAGGTAGATACCGAAGATAATCTATCTGGAACCAGTGCTCACTTGAAACAAAAAAAGCTTGTATTTTTTTGTGTGTTTACAAGTAGTACGTTTTATTTTCAGCTGTCTACTTAAAGTTCGTTGTGTAGAAGGATTTATAATGACCCTCTCTATTCCAAGCATGCAGTGAACTATGAACTGGAAAACCTCAAATCGGCCAAAAATAAAATACGCAAAGCTCACACTCAACTTGGCGTTTCTATTGGAGCAGAATGGGAAACAGCTAAGAATGTAGATATTGATTCATTCTCAGTAAGTGTTCATCTACTTAGTGACTTCATTCTAGGTTTTTGAATACTGATGGATAACTGCCTTTTTTTTTCCTTTGATGTTTTGTTCCTGTAGTTTCACACGGTTCAATGGGAGAATGCTGCTATCAAGTATGCAAATATTGAAGTATGATTATTTTTTTTTTGACCGTATGGCAGTGTTGTAGCAGCCTTTTTTTCTTTCCCTCCCCTTTCCTCCTCCCCTGTTTTTTAACCCTATCTGTAAAGTCAAGTGTTTTTTCAGTCTTCAGTAATGAAAGCAATATTAAGAAGACACTATTGATATCTAATTTTTAACCTTTTTTAAAAAATATTCCCATGTTCAGTAACATTTTGGTCAATTCTTTTGTCTAGTCTCCTTCCAAAATGTACACATTGCTTGGAATGTTCACAACCTGCGTGTGTGGAACCAGAAAATATTGCTGTATTCTACATTGCTACCATTTTTTTTTTTATAAAAATAAATTGGTAACTATTGAAATGGTTAAAACACCAGATCGGGTTTCTTGGTCTTCTAAGCTTGCCAGCTTCCATACATTCTGACAGTTCTAGGAAATTATTTGTCTTCAAAAATAGTTTAAAGGATCTTGCAATAGGTGAAACAGATTTTCCTAAGTTTTTAGGAGAAGGACTGCTGAAATAAAGGGTAATTGCTCTTCTCTTTCCACAGTGAAGTAATTAACTTATAGCTCCTGCAGCTAATCAGAGTTTTAAGGCCTTAATGTTCAGCTTCACCAAATTATCTTTGAGCTATTGATAGGCTATTCTCAGTCATAATCATATCTGTCTTCTGGGAGCGTGTTGGTCCTGCAAGATCCAGACTCTCCCCACGTTGCCTTTGTAGTTATTACTGCATCACTTAGTGTTTTTCTTAAATAGGAAATACTTGAATCTAAGTGCCAATGGTAAGACTGTGAAAAAATAAAAGTAAACCTGTAGTGGAAGTTGTTCAAATTCTCAAAACTTGTATGCATAGCACTATCTTGATGGACTTCTTCATAACTGTTCTTTAGTGTCTTCTCATGTAACAAAGCACATGCTACCATCTGGCTTTAAATGCCTCCAACTCCACATTGCTGAGTGCTGTAGCTAATTTTCATGAAATGCAGTATAGGATTGGCAGTGGCAGTTGTGGAAATGTGGTTTTTGGATCAGACAGATGAGCTCTGTGTATTTCAGTTCTTCATACCTATAGTAAACATCTACATATGCTAAGCAAAATGTTTTACCTTAGATGTGCAAGTATGTTGGGATTTTTTTAAACACTACAAGAAAGGTAACATATGTTTGGGTTCCTCAGAACAGTTTAATGTGCACTGTGAGGTATGGCCATTATGGTAGAATTAGATCAGTCTATCAAATTCAGTACACATACTGTATCTAATTGGAAAAATGCATCATAGACCACCTTCTTTCTTCATTCAGTCATGTTGCCCTTCTCTGGCCGTCTCTGCCCTTTTTAAATTCAATACTAGATCAGAGAAATTTCTTTGAGTAAGTTATGGAAAAGAAACACCCGCTTAAAGTGATGGCAGAGCATTTCCTCTGTCCACCTCTTTCCAGCTATCTTGTTTCCTGTGTCCTTTGTTAGCCCTACCTGACCAGTGTCTACACAGTATGCTGTGAGGCTTCCTGGCCTTCTGGCAACCAAACTGACATCTCAACAAATCTTCTGCTTGCAGAAGCTGGGTGATGGGGCCTGCTAGTGATCAAGCTTGATGGAGCTTTGCTTAGTGATCTAGGTCTATAAGCAGTTACAGCAAAAACTTTGAGATCTGGGCCTGAATGTCATGATTTTCTACCTTTTGTTCACCATCCATGTTTCAGTATGCGTGTTCCCACATAGGATCCCATCATAACCCCAGGAGCAGCGTACCAGAAGTTACCATGGGAAGCATTAGTCTTGTTCAAACCCTCTTTAGTTTGGAAGCAACTTCCTCGAGCTTTTATAAATGTTGTAGTGTGGAGACTTATGCAGACATTCAAACTCTTGACAATGGTAATAAAAAAAGTTAGTGAAGAAGGGTAGGGAATTTTATTATGTAAACAAATATAAGATACTTTCTCAGCCATTAGTATCTCTCAAACTTTTCAGGCAAGGCAAGTGACTACTGCATTGTTGCCACAAGTAATATTTCTTTGCAAGTTCTGTGTCTGGAGGTTTTCCTGCATTTATCTGTTTACATGTCTCAGAAGTATTTGGGGTGGGGAGACATGCAGATGGGCAAGTTACTGACAAATGGAGTTTTCACAGCCCTGTAGTGTTGCAGTTAGAACGATGGCCTGTGCAGCAGGAAAAGAGAAGTAATTCTCAAAAGAATTTCTCTGCTGATACTAGAACTCTGGTTTCCCCTTAGTGCACTTGTAAAATTGTGGTGATCTAGGCTTTACCAGCCACTTGTAGCTCCTAGTTTTTCATGATCTTGTCCATTTCACTGGGTTCTTCTTAGGAGCCTGTAGTCTTAGCTTTGCTTTCTAGTCTGGAGGGAGCTATTCTGACAGGAAAAGCATTTTGGTTGTGAATCATCAAGCCTGGGTGACATTATAGGAGAGGGCAGACTTAAGGTAAGGAGAGTACTTACTTGAGGGAGCCACAGTACCACACATGGGAAGGCTGAATTTATGAAATATGCTAAAATGAATTTGAAAAAAAGCACAGAAATTACTATTCTAGGTACCGTGTTTGATCAGCTGACAGGGCCCCAAGGGATAAAGCAACTATAATTCAATCTTATTTAGGCCAGAAGGAACTTGCTGTGTAAGGAAGGATCTCTACCCCACAGCAGCATTTTAGCATGATGCAGTTCAACAAGATGCTTCATGATATGCCCAGCCTAAAGCATAACCTAATAATTTTATGCACCAAAGTAATGTGCCTGAGTGCCTTGCTGAATCAACCTAGGAGAAGAAAAAGTGCTGATGGGAACTATTCTTTCTTCCTCTTTGCAATCCTGCCACATCTCCTACAGCAAAATAAGCAGCACTTGACAAGAATGAAGATAGCAACAACTGCACAGGTGAACAAGAATGCCAGAACATCCAGGCAGTGGTACTGGTACCAGGTGAGGTGGTGAGCAGCTGGTCTCAAGTGCTTTGCTCCTTTGTGACGCATGACAAATTCAATCCAGAAGACAGCTCTGTCCAGAGGCTTAACAGGCTGGTCGTGGTGTATCTTGGATAACCTCAGAGCATTTTCTTTATAGCTGGTGAAAAAGAAGAAATCAAGATTTGTCATTGATTCCTGAAACAACCCATTCAGCACCCAGCAGTCCACTTGAGGAAATAGACAGCCCTGCTTTTACTTTCATCGATGTTATTTAAATATACTTGAAACTGGCCCAGTTGACCCCTATCTGCATAAAATTGGGTTATGAACAGTAGTAGAGAAAGCAAATCTGTTGCAAAAAGTTATTAAAAATTATTCCAGATACTATTACTCTTTAAAAAAGCAACATAGAAACCCTTGCAGCATCTTCTGCTCCAGTATAACATAGCGTATTGATTTGGACTGGGATAGAGTTAATTTTCTTCACAGTAGCTGGCGTGGTGCTTTGTTATGGATTTGAGCTGGAAACACTGTTAATAATACAGGGATGGTTTCCTGAACTGCTGTGTGGTGCTTATACAGTGACAAGGCTTTTTTTGCTTCTCCTGCCAACAAGCAGGCTGGGGGTGCAAGAGAAGTTGGGAGGGGACTCAGCTGGGACAGCTGACCCCAAATGACCATTCCATGCCATGTGATACCATGCTCAGCAATAAACCTAAGGAGGAGGTTGGGGGCCACGCATGCACCAGATTTCATCCAGGTCTTTGGGTGCCTGATCATCATTCAGGTTGTTACAGACCACCACTGTGGCTAATTCCCTCTGATAACGGATTACTTCCATCAGTTTGCTTCAGGAATTTGCAAGTTCTTCCTTGAGTGGATACCAGCCTTTTTTCCAATCCCTTTGTCTATGGCCTTATCCTTACCAAGGCCTCTCAGCTGCCAGGCTTACCCTCTGATTCCTGACTGATAGGTACAGCAGCCTAAGGATATCGGTAACTGAATTGTGGCTACACACAGACTAGACACGATACAATTAGAAATGTCACCCTGATTTATACTAGCAGAGAGCGACGCAGAGCTTTCCAAGAATTGCTTTTCTTGAAGTGATAATAAAATGTAGTATAAGGAAAATCAAATTACTTGTCTCTCCTTTCTGAGAAATGCTGATTCTCAGAAATCAAAGGTGGTTTTCATCTGAAACCCAAACTCCAGCTACTCAGTGTTTTTGGTTTCCAGAAGAGCAGACCCAGATTTTAATAACATCCTACTGTAAGGCAGGAATAAAACTTACGTGGAATTATTAATGACTGTATTCAGTGCATCAACTAAGTCCTGTGTCTTCAGCGTGTTGAAATCCAGCCCAACTGCAGCTCCCTTTGCCCTCATATGAGCAACATTGTCATACTGGTCAGCAAACAGGGGAATCCCAACCATCGGGATCCCATGGTAGATGGCTTCATAGATCCCATTGGTCCCACCATGAGTAATAAAGGCCTTTGTCAAGGGATGGCCTGGAACAGGGAAGGAGAGACGTGTAACAGCGGCTGTGGCGGGCTGCATTCATTGGTATGTCAGCACTGCATACTACCCAGGCAAATGCATTGCTAGATAAGAGAACAGTCCTGACCTCTGGATCAGCATCAGAGCGTGCATGCTTAGTTTTCACACATTCATATTTATTTTAATGCAACGTGTGAATTGACATATTCCTCCAGACTACCACAGAGTTACTGTAGCCCTTCTGCTGTTGAGCACTTCTGGTTTTTACTCACAAGAGCCCTTTGCTGGAGCATTGCTTAGGTCAATCATGTTGAAGAATGAGCCCTGGATATTAACTGCAGAGGCCATATTGAGCCCCAGAGTACACATCTGTGTTGATGTTTATTTCTGCCTTAGGTTATTCTTAGCCCTTCTAGAAAATTGCCACTGAGCACTGTAAGACAGAGGCATTTGCTTTAGAGATTCATCTTTATAGCTAAGCTCAAGTTGCTGCCTTTTGAGCTACTGCTCCCTATTCCACTCAGAGACTGGCTGTATCTTTCATGGTTCTTCTACAGTGACTCACCTTAAAGTCAAAGCCAGGCTAGGAAATTAAGGCTCCAAGAGCAAATCTCTGCTGCTTAAACTGTGAAACTAATTGTAGCCACAAGTGTTATGTGGTTCTTTTGCTTGAATAAGTCATTTTAGTGGAAAAAGAAAGAAGGAAATGGTTTTTTTTTTCTGGGGGGATAATGCATCCATAGAGTCAGTCTCACCAAGCAGATCATTTTGGGGTATCCAGTCATAAATCCTGGTGTTGGAGCCCAGAGTTTCTGGTTTTTTCCCTTTGTACCGCCAAATGACCTTGAACAAAGGAAGAATAAGATAAACACAGTGCATGTGATGTGCTCTTCTGTATTACTGCATGTGATGTAGGGCTTTATCCCCACACCAAAGGTACGGATATTCTATAACTTATGACATCATGCCCAACAATAAAACTGAGAAAGTTAGACAGGGGGGCGCATGCACCCTGTTTTAAGAACACCTGCATACCTTTACCCAGTAATTCAAATAGCTTGGGCTCCAGTTTAGCTCTTTGATTAGTTATTGTGTGCTTATTCTAAGAATTACCTTTTGAGTGATTTTTATATTTTGGCCTGTGGACACACCTCCGTGCCATTTGATTCAGAGAAGGGGAAGCATCAGAACTCCCCATGAGGCGACTCAGCAGTCTGCCTCAACAGAGCCCAGCTTCCTGGCTGTGGCACATCCAAGAGGGGTGCAGATAAAAACAGGCCAATCTAAACATAAAAGACTCGCTGAACGTAACAGGAGTGACAAAACCAAGGCAAGATGTTTTAGGTTCAAAAGGAGATTCACCTTTTGTGGAAGCTGGCTGAGGGCTCTGGCAATCACATTACTTTTTTCATCGGTTAGGTTGTAGACCATTGACCCCAGGGAGAATACCACAGTGCCGTGTTCCCCTGAGCTCTGAACGAATTCTTCCATTTCCTATGAAAGGCAGAAAACACACTAAGAATAGCTGGCTCTGCAGATTACACAGAATAAACAGGACAAGCTAGAGACATGCATGCGCCTGCAGATCTATGATCTTCTTGGCATCGCAGAGACATGGGTCGTATGATGAGTGTTGGAATGGAAGGATATAAGATGTTTAGGAAGGACAGGCAGGGACATTGAGGAGGAGGTGTTGCCCTCTATGTCAGGCTGGACATTAGGAAAAAATTCTTCACAGAAATAGTGGTCAGTCACTGGAATAGGCTGCCCAGGGTGGAGTTGCCATCCCTGGATGTGTTTAAGAGTAGATTAGATGTGTGTTGAGGGATATGGTGTAGGGGAGAACTTTGTAGAGTAGGGCTGATGGTTGGACTCATCCCAAGGGTCTCGTCCAACAAAAATGGTTCTATGGTTCTATGTCAATGACTAGCTGGAGTGCGTGGAGCTCCACCTGGGGATGGGGGATGGAAAAGGAGCTGGCTGAGAGTTTATGGGTCAGGATTAAAGGGAGGACAGGGGCAGGTGACATTACAGTGGAGGTCTGCTGCAGAGCAGATTAGGACCTCTGTAGACAGATAAGGCAGCCTCATGTTTGCAAGCCTTAGACCTCATAGAGGGCTTCAACCACCCCAATGTCTGTTGGAGAGACAACACAGCAGGGCATAAGTAATCCAGGAGATTCCCGGAATGTGTTGATGATAACTTCTGTTTCCAAGTGAAAGAGGAGCCAATGAGGAAAGGCGCTATGATAGGTCTTATTCTCACCAAAAAGGTGGGACATGTGATGCTCAAGGGCAGACTTGGCTGCAATTCCCATGAAATGGTAGAGTTCATGTTCCTTATGGCAGTGAGGAGGGCACACAGCAAGCGCACTACATTGGACTTCACGAGAGCAGACTTTGGTCTTTTCAGAGATCTGCTTGGCAGAGTACTGTGGGATAAAGCCCTGGAGGGAAGGGGCAGGGACAGGAGGCCCTGCATGGATGAACAAGGATCTCCAAGACAAACTCAAACAGAAAAAAAGGAAGCCTGCAGAGGGTGGAAGCAAGAACAGGTAGTCTGTGAGGAACACGAAAAGTTGTCTGAGCAGCCAGGGATCAGGTGAGGAAAGCTAAAGCCCTAATAGAGTTAAATCTGGCTGGGAGCATCAAGAGCAACAAGAAAAGCTTCTATAGGTATGCTGGTGACAAAAGGAAGACTAGGGAAAATGTGGGCCCTCTCCAGAAGGACTTGGGAGACCTTGTCACCTGGGATATGGACAGGGCTAAGATACTCAATGTCTTTTTTGCCTCAGTCTTCACTGGCAATTGCTCTAGCCATGCCACCCAAGTTACAGAATGCAAAAGCAGAGACAGAGAATGAAGAACTGCCTGCTGTAGGAGATGATTGGGTTCAAGCCCATCTAAGGAACATGAAGGTGCACAAGTCCATGGGACCTGATGAGGTTCATCCATGGGTCTTGAAGGAACTGGTGGGTGAAGTTATCAAGCTACTATCCATCATATTTGAGAAGTTGTGGAAGTCTGGTGAAGTTCCCACTGATTGGAAAAGCGGAAACATAACCCCCAGTTTTAAAAGGGAAAAAAAGGAACACCCAGGAAACTACAGGTTGGTCAGTCTCACCTCTGTACCCATCAAGATCATGGAGCAGATCCTCCTGGAATTGCTGCTAAGGCACATGGAAAATAAGGAGGTGATTGGTGGCAGCCAACATGGCTTCACCAAGGACAAATCATGCCTGACAAATTTGGTGGCCTTCTGGGCTGATGTTACAGCATTGGTAGATAAGGGAAAAGCAACTGACATCTACCTGGACTCATGCAAAGGATCTGATGCTATCCCACATCCTTGTCTCTTAATTGGAGGGACATACATTTGATGGATGGGTCACTCGGTGGATAAGGAACTGGCTAGGTGGCTGCACTCACAGTGGCAGTCAATGGCCTGATGTCTTAAATGACAATCAATAGCATTCCTCAGAGATCAGTACTGGGACTGGTACTGTTTAACATCTTTGTTGGAGACATGGACAGTGGGATTGAGTGCATCCTCAGCAAGTTTGCCGATGACACCAAGCTGTGTGGCGTAGTCAACACGCTGGAGGGAAGGAATGCCATCCAGAGGGACCTGGACAGGCTTGAGAGATGGGCTTGTGCAAACCTTGTGAAGTTCAACAAGGCCAAGTGCAAGGTCGTGCACCTGGGTCACAGCAATCCCAAGCACAAATACAGGCTGGGCAGAGAATGGATTGAAAGCAGTCCTGAGGAGAAGGACTCAGGGGTGTTGGTGGATGAGAAGCTCAACATGATCTAGCAAGGTACATTGACAGCCCAGAAAGCCAACCACATCCTGGGCTGCATCAAAAGAAGTGTAGCCAACAGACCAAGGGAGGTGATCTTGCCCTTCTACTCTACTGTGATGAGACCCCACCTGGAATACTGTGTCCAGCTCTGAGACCCCCAGCATAAAAGGGACATGGACCTGTTGGACCAAGTCCAGTTTGATGGTTGGACTTGATGATCCCAAGGGTCTCTTCCAACCTAAATGATTCTATGATTCTATGATTCTAAGTCCAGAGGAGGGACATGAAGATGATCAGAAGGCTGGAGCACCTCTGCTATGGAGACAGACTGAGAGAGTTGGGGCTGTTCAGCCTGGAGAAGAGAAGGTTCTGGGGAGACCTTATAGTAGCCTTACAGTACCTAAAGGGAGGCCCTACAGGAGAGATGGAGAGGGACTCTTTGTCAGGAAGTGTAGTGATAGGATGAGGGGTAACAGCTTTAAACTGAAAGAGGGGATGGATAGATTAGATATTAGGAATAAATTCTTTCCTGTGAGGGTGGTGAGATGCTGGAACAGGTTGCACAGAGAAGGATGCTCCATCCCTGGAGGTGATCAAGGCCAGGTTGGACAGGGCTTTGAGCAACCTGCTCTAGTGGGTGGTGTCCCTACTCATGGCAACTGGGAACTGGGACTAGATGATCTTTAAGATCCCTTCCAACCTAATCCATTCTATGATTCTGAGATTTCTGTGAACAGAGAGCACAACCTTTTTAGCTTATCAAGGAGATGATCGTGATGTATGAGCACCTCTGCTGACAGAAGGGCATTGCAAACATAGACCTGGCCCTGTGCAAAACAGTTTCTCCCCAAGAAGGAGCAGAACAACCTGGGACAAGTGACAGAAGTTTTGTCTTTTTGAAAGCAACTCGAGCATTTTCAGGACACATTTCTTTCAGAACACAAGCAGCAGGAATGGAACCTGGCACTGGTGTGTGAGGGACCCTGTAACACCCTCACCAGCGTAGTCAGGCAAGGTTCCGGATTTTCATGGAACAAGTGGGTTGCATTCCATAGCTCCTGCTGGAAGGGAGAGTGCTGAAAACTGATAGGGTTTTTCAGCATCCTGATCAGATGCATCAAGTTGCTGCTGTCACTGCAGTCAGCCAGTTCTCTGTTTCTTGCAATACAGCATATGTTGGTAAAGAGATTTTCTACAATTCACACCAATAGGTCTTCCTGTTCTTTTTGGTTTTAATTAGTGTCATATGAAATGGAGCAATAGCATCCAAAAGAGAACGGTTGTCCATTTGCCCCAGCTCAACCCCAGCTACAGGGGAGTGGGAAGGGCTGTAATGTTTCTCGTAGTATACAACTTCCACTGAAAATACCCCACCTCTTTTAAGGCCCCTATAGGACTGATAATCTAGAGCAGAGCATGTTGGGCTGCCATCATCAGTATCTGGGAGCTTCAAATTCCAGCTGAACATCGCCAGTCACGGCAGAACTCAGGCTGGAGATGCTGAGTATTTTACTCCCTTTAAGATGTCTTAAACTGGGCAACAATAGAAAAAGTTTATCGCTCGTCTTTTCTGCAAATCTTGACCCCATTTTGTCTAAAGAATTTGGCCTCACAGTGCCTTTTTGCACCAGGAATTTCAATGGTGTAATGGGCAGCAAGTTGGTATCTTAGAATTAAATCCTACAGTTAAGTACTCTGAGGTAGCACCTGTTTTTCCTAAAACAAGCACCATATTCCATCCTGCTGAACTGAGCTATCCTCTTTTAAGACAGCAGGGTCTAAACCCAGACCTCAGTTTGCACAATACAGAGCGATTGCTAAACAGCTCTGTGCTCCCCACAGGCAGTAGAGCATGTTCTTTAAGAATGAGCTTTCTCGGGACGTGGCTTGTGTGGTTGATCAGGGAGAGAAACAGATGTTGTTCTGCTGGGCAGTCCAACCGATGGCAGAAGAAAGCTGTGATACCTTTGGTAACGGCTTTGCAGGCTGGCAGTGAAGTCCTCCAACAAACTCAAAGTTGGGCAGGAAAGGACGTGGAAATTCAAAGTCCCAGTATGTTCTGATTAACCATATCTCCGCTTTCCCCATTGTCTCACACAGGGTTGTGGGCCTTCCTATGGACAAGGTACAAGGGGTTTACAACACACACAGGAGCAGCTTCGTTCTAGATTATAAAACGGAAGCCTTACCATTGTCTTTCGGCACACCTAGTCTGTGTAGTCTATCAAATCATGCATGAAATGAAAGCATGGGCAAATTCAAACCGATTGCTTGCCCGGTCCTGTGTTTGGCCTTGCAGGTTGCCCCAAACAGAGTAATACGATCTTTAAGGGGATTTTGGACCTTCAGGATGAATTTAGAGCAGTACAAGAGTAAGTGCAAAGCAATTAGATTTTGTGATACAGTTTGTACCCCTGAGAGACTTCATTACCTGTGCTTGTAATAAAAACACACTTTGGGGAAGAGAACAATCACAGAAAATGTAGTTCTAAATAAAAAATAAAGGAATCACAAAGTGATGAACACCAGTCAGGGAGGAAGAAAATTTTTAAACAAAGTCCTGTGGCATTTTTCAAATGGTGACTCAGTCAGAGGCTGCTCAGACTACAGTAATAGACAGGTACAGCCATCCCTAGTTCTTCTGGGAACTGGGTCAGCCCTGTCTGACACATACTGCAAAAATTCGGCCAAATCCATAGGTATTCTGAATGTCATTTTATGCAAAATTAAATGTCTCTAGAAATCCATCTATAGAAAAAAATCCAGCTGGTAAAACAGTTGCAGCTTCCCATTTGGAAAAATATATATTCTCACGTACATGTTGCAAGTTGTCTTTGCAATATTTTCCCCGCAAAGTGGAACTGGGGAGTAAAAGGGTGAGTAGTGTTGGTAAATGATTGTCCAGGAACCAAGCAAAATAAGCAGCAACAGAAAAATTACCTGTAGAGCATCTTCTTATACTGCTTCATAAATGTTACAAATTACACCATTAATTTTTATGTAATAAGTAAAAATATTCTTTACAAAATAATAATTTTACAGAATAGTAACTTGAATAATAATACTCTTTAGTAAAATAAGTAAAGTCAGTTACAAAGTTACTAGAGTGAAAAATAAGCTCGTGCTACCAGCAGAGGGATAGAAGGGTGTAATTAAATCTTACATGGTATTAAAAAAATAATCTGGGGAAAAGGGACTAGTCTGTGGAGCACAGAGTTGTTCTTGGGAAATGCAGGAACAGATTGGAGGAGAGCAGAATAGATGTCCTTGTCCTTGTTGTTCACTTGTTATCTGCTTAAACATAGTTATTCTGCATGAAATTCAAAGTCCATTGAACTAAAAGGTCTCTTTAATAGACTTTGAATCAAGCCTGAGTTGTACTAGGATGGAACAAAAAATTTCCAGTATGTATGCAGCTGAAGGAGACTATTTCAAACTCTGACTGGTGGATGAAAGCGAAAGGGCGAGAGTTCTCAGCATTTACTGTTGGAGCATATGAACTCAGGCTTAGTGTCCTGAATACACAGCGTTGCAAGATGATACCTCCAGACAACGCATGCAATGTGAATGAGGGGTGCTTTTTTGCTATGCAGTTGTCCAGAGACAGTGTTTCTAGTTGCAACAAGTTTAACTCCAACCCTGTGTTGTCAGTGGAGCTGTCTCCAGTGCTTTACACACAATTAAGGAATTATTTTGGCCTCCAGCCTTTATCTGCTACCATCCTAATTGTAGAAGGGCCTGTCATCAAGATGAAGAGGCTACAACTGTCCTCTGAAAGCACTAAAATGGGCATACAGCTCACTGCAAGAGCTCATCAGCAGGTATCATTATTAACAAAAATAGGAACTATGTGCTCTAAAGGTCCTCAAGATGAACTAGAACAAAACTGTACTAGTGTCTGCTAGACTAGACCAAACCCAAAAGGGAAAGCACAGCCTCCATGTGGCCAAAATGGAATTACCATCTCTGCTGGTCATTCAGAAAAGACTATTTTCAGACAACAACATTGAGCTCCCAAAACATTCAAAAAGTACAACCTATGCAAGAGGAGAAACCACTCAACATCTGCCTTACCTAGGACTTTACTGTAGTACCCATCCACTTCATCTTGCCAAAACTTCAAGAAAAACAAATCCATGTAAAAGTAAAAAAGGAAGTTCTGTAGTCTTTCCGCAAAGGACATATGGTCTATCAGCTCCACTGTGCTAGCAGGCACATAAGAAGGTGGGGATGGGAGCCCACCACACAGCCGTTCTGCCACATTCCCAGCGGAGAAACGGAAGCTGTAGACAAAGGGTATTTCTAGGATTTCTGCTACAAGCTCCCCACCTATAGACAAGGGGTCAGCGATCAGAACATCAAACTTGGCCCGCTTCAGCTTTGCTATCAGCTGAGGATTCATCACCAGGGTATCACAGGTCTGCTTTGACATATTGGTAAAGACCTTCATGTCCTCAGTCATCCTCCACATAATCTCCCAGGGGAAGAGATTAGAGATCTCATTCATCCAGAAATTGAGGAAGTCTTCCATGATGGTATCCAGGGTCTTCTGGGTAAAGGGGACTTGCAAGACTTCAAAGGTGAAGGGAGAGGAGGTGTCTTGATAGTTGATGAGCAGATTGCTTGAGGGCACCAGCACAGTCACTTCATGACCCCGGAGAACAAGCTCTTCCAGCAGCACTTTCACATTGATCCAGTGGCTAGCATCGGTGGGCCAGACCACCACCTTCCCACAAAAGCCAGTGCTCCAGCAGCATGCATAGGCCCAGAGCAGCCAGGAGAACCTTGAACCCATCATCACATCAGTCCAGATACTGCTCCAATCTGACCAAGCTGGAAACAGTTTACTGCTCCAATGTGCAAACACTTCAGAGCCAGCCAATAAAAGTGAGATCCACTGGTTGCCTGGCTTGGCAACAAAACAACACAAATGGGAGGTCTGGGCAAGTAGCAAATCCCGTCCTGGAGCTTCCTGCAGAGCCACAGCTGATCTGGCACGTGATCAGGTGGCAGCTCCTGTTTCTGCTCACCAAAATGCACCAATGTGCATTTTGCAGCATGTGAGGATCAGAAGCCCTTTCCCTGTGTTGTGGTTTAATCTTGATAGGCAGCTAAGCATCACAGAGCCTCTCGCTCCCCCAAAGCAGGAGGGGAAAAGAATCAGAAGGGCAAAAGTTAGGACGCACGGGCTGGGGTAGGGACAGCTTCATAAGTAAAAACCAAACACAAGACCAAGAAAAGCAAGGAGTGACAAAAAGGAAATTGCTCAACATTGCTCAACACTAGGCAGTCCCTGAGCAACAGCAGCCCTGGCAAACTGTCCCTCCCCACATCCTGCAGCTTTTTTTGCTCGGCACATCACGTGGTGTGGGATATAATTTTGGTCCATGGGGGTCAGCTCTCCCGACTGTGTCCCCTCCCAATCTGTGCAACCCCAGCCTGCTCGCTGGGAGCGGTGTGAGAGGCAGAAAAAGCCTCGATGCTGTGTAAAAACTGCTAGATAATAACTAAAGCCTCCCTGTGTTACCAACACTGCTTTAGGTGCAAACCCAAAATACAGCCCCAGGCAAGCTACCGGGCAAAAAATTAATTTCATTCCAGCCAAAATCAGTATACCCTCATACCAGATCTTCAAGGTGAAGATACTCATTCCTGTACCAAGCAGGAGCTCAGGCTGGGGAAAGCATGAGCAGCCCATGGGACATTTTTGACAACTACAAGGTGAACTCTATCTATCCCTTGACTACAGCCTAGATTTGTATCTTTGCCCTCATAAGAACCAATCTACCTGTAAAGCTGGTTACAGTTTTTACCTCCTTCTTTACTAGGTGCAAAATGTCCTGTGGTGACTCACAACTATCCCATAGGATGCTCTAGTTCTGTCTATTACCAGATGCTGTGGATACACAGCACTGCCAGTAGAAGGACAGAGTCCTGGTAGAGATGACTAAGGTGTCAGGCCACCCCAGGAGAGAAACAGGAGGATGTGAGGAGCGTAGGTTTTGCTCACCTTGCTGCCTCTGTGCCTTCTTCTGCGATGATGCTGCAAACTGACATCTGTGCATCTGTATAATGTAGTCCAGGACAGATAATGCCAAGACAAGAGACCTGAGTTCTCCTCTTGACTGTATCCTGCAGATGTAGTGGAGGTGCTTGGTGATGCCGATGTGTTGAGGGAAAGGAACAAGAACCTTCTGTCTCCTGAGAGGAGGGTGAATGAGGCTGAGACTCCTGAACACTCAGGAGCTCAACACCACCACATGAGCTCCCCTCACGAGACTGACAGTGGAGCAAGTAGTCTTTCATCATGCTTCAACCTCATCACTTGAAAAAGCCTCTAGGTAGTCCTAGGAAAGCAGCTAGATTAATAAGACCCCTGAAGATTTTCCAAGGAGAAAGAGAAGGAGGAGCTGGGATATTGCCCCATTTGTGTGAGATGCTTGCCCCTTCCCTTCACACTTCCTTCGGGGCTGATACACACCAGACCAAAGCATATCAAGCTAGGCAGAGAAAAGTTAAGCTAACAGAACTAACAAAGCAGGTATTGCACATGGAGCCCTGATGTTAAACCCCACATTTAACAATGAAAAAGACAAGACAAGATCTAAGCAACTCTGAGGCTTGCACAACAGGAGATCAGCAAACCATGTTTCTACCAGCACAATATTTTCTAGCCTCTGTGAAATATGAAAAGCAACACCAGTAAACACACAGTAGTAGTGTTTGGTGGGTTCGTAGTACTATTTTGCTGTTCTTAGTGTTTGTCGTGGTTCATCTATGGATATGATGGATTAGCTCTGCTCCAAGTGGCTTTAGCACTGTTTTACCTATCCTAGAAGTACCTATACCTGTACTAGTGGAGCAGGGCAGGATTAAGAGGTAGTCTTTGTACTTGCCTGGATTGTTTGACTTGACACAGGGATTTTGGAGGAAGGAGAGTGAGTTCAGGGCTGTCTTGCTCCTAATTACTGCCTTAATCTTTAAGATCTGGGTATTGTGTGTACAGGACATGTAATTTCTGGAAGAGGAGCCTTACCTAAAACATCACTGTAGTATTGATCCCAACTTCCCCAGAAAAGGTAATGGTATATGATATCCAGCACAGTGTAGGTGAGGATGTTTTTTAGTCTTTCCAGGAAGGACATCTGATCTGTTAGGCAGCTTACAGTGGCTGGTACATAGGAAGGAGGTGCTGGGAGAATCCCACAGAGCCGCTCTATTGTATTGCCTATGAAGAACCGGATGGTATACACGAAGGGGATGCCCAGCTTCTCAGCAAACAGCTCCCCACTGGGTGACAGTGGGTCTGCCAAGAGGACATCAAAGGTGGATGCCCTCAGTCTCTCCAGCAGTGCCTCATTCTTGAGGACTTAATCAGAAATTAATTTGGTTACCTTCTCCATCTTGTGCATGAATTGAGCTATCTTTTTAAGACTGTCCCAGACAGGTAGCACTCTCTCCTCGCAAAGCCAAAAATAGAAAGCTTCTTCCAGTAAGGCAACCATCTCCGATTTTGTGATCGGCACCTCAACCACCTCAAACTGGAAGGGTGAAGGCTGTGTGGGATCGAGGATGAGGAAGCACGAAGGCAGCAGCACAGTCACCTCATGGCCCCAGACCACAAGCTCCTGGAGTATGTACTTCATGTTCAGCCAGTGGCTGTTGTCAGCTGGCCAGACCAACACCTTCGCACCGGACCCCCAGCCCAACACAGCCAGCAGCCACAGCACTGCCACCTCCTTCCCAGCCATAACCTGCCCTGCGTGGCAGTGCCACCCTAGTCTTCCTTCACCGGCACCAGCAGCAGCAGCGCTCCCAAACTGGGCTGGGCATGTGTGATACTGGCTTGCTCCAGAGGGCAGGGAGCCAAGGTAGCTGGTGTGAAATCCTGTCCTGGATAATGGCTTGTTTTCCTGGGTAAGAAGGCGACTGGGACCAGTTGGCACCATCTGCTGGTAAATAGCTTGCTGAAGCGGAAAGATGTACTTCCTCTAGAGCAGCGCAGGGAGCCGCTGGTCCTGGAGGGCTCAGTCCAGTGAGGATTGTGATTTGTTGGTCATGCTGGCCCTCCTGACTAGTCTAGCTACAGTCTCTATGTTCATCATTTGGCAGAAGAGGTGACTTTTCATTCTTCTGGCTCTTTTAAGAACCGCTGGGTATGGAGCATAGATGTTCACCTTCTGTGTGGTCACATTTTTGCTCTGTAAAACCCCACAGCATCTGTTTACAGTGCACTTGAGGTGGTGATCCAGGGCTGCAGCTAAAATGTTGTGTCTTAAAGTGGATGTAACTGCACAGCAAGTGATTCCCATATCAGACTAAGACTGTCCTCACGTGAACTTGCCTCTTCCAGAGCATGCATTGCGACCAGAGCTGGTGGGTGATGGTGTGGGCTGTCCTACCTGCCACTAGGTGCCAATTATGCACTGTAAGTTGAACCAGAAAGTCTGTTAAACAGATTTATTTATGGTCACCCTTTTGATGTGCAATTATGAAATAACGTCCTCTTCACTGTGCTAGAAATAATTACTGGGCTGCCACCCAGCTCTGTTATGCAAAGTTTTCCTGAAGTTGTGCAAGACTTTTCCTACAGCTTCCATGCTGCCTAGGGCATCCTTTCCAGGATGAAAATGAGGGTGATGGAAGCACTTGGGTTGTGAATAACCAAGCTGAGATACCTCATCTGCTGTGTATGACAACAGTTTGGTGTGCTTGTGGAGTCCTGCAGCGTGCAGATATGTGCAGGCAATTGAACTCTGAGAGATTTGTAGGCTCTCTTTTTCATGAGTTCAATGTAAGGTTGCTAAAATTAGCATGTTGATCACGTATGATTAATACTTAAATAAACATATTATTCTACGTATTCACTCCGAGTAGTCCAGAAGAAAAGCCTGCAGAGGAAGACTGCTTTCACTGTTTGCTTGTTGGGTGGAGGGTATGTTTTAAACAAAATTGGTTTTGTGCAGAAAGGATTGGTTTTAGATGATCAGTGATGTCAGCGAACTCTCTATTACAAAGCCACAAGGCATTTCAGTGTTGCTGCTGAGGGTGGCAGGATTGGCTCATAATTCACCAGCTCCCCCCTCCTTATAATGCTCTGGATTAGGAAAACAGCCCTCTTCCCGGCTGCTTTCTGTGCAAGCAGTTGTTGGAGGGGTGTGTGTGTAAGCTGAGCTCCCTTGCTGAGGGCCCTGTGTGGTGGGGAACTTGTTTCAACCTCCGCATTAAAAATAATGATGGCAAAAGTGAAATCCACCAGTGGGGATGACCACAGATCCCCATCTCAGTGCAATGGCATCGCAGCACAGCACCCTGACCGGGGAGTGGGTGCAACTGATGGAGCCTGGTGGCTCATTTCCTTTTCTGCATAGGGACATAATGGCAAACTTCTTGCCAACCTCTCTCAGACCTTGACTTTGCCTCTCTGCCAGGTTCCTAGCTCTGCAGGTCATAAGGCAGGAGGCTGTGTAATGAGAAGTGGAGTAGTAGAAGACTTACCTAAGACCTTGCTATAGTAGATATCCCATTCTCCCCAGTAGCTCTGGAAAACATAGTCTTGCAGATGGTAAGACATGATGTTTTTTATTCTCTCACTGAAGGACATGCAGTCAGTGAGCTCAGACAGGGCTGCGGGCGTGTAGGATGGTGGGGCTGGGATCTTGCCACAGTGCCTCTCCACGGTGGAGGCTGGGGAGAATCGCAGTGAGTAGATGAAGGGGATGGCCAGCTTGAGAGCCAGGAGATCCCCGCAGAGTGTCACCGGGTCTGACAGCAGCAGGTCATAGTTAGACACCTGCAAGTGGGCCATCAGCTCTTGGTTGTTAAGCACTGCATTGCACATTATCCTGTTCATTTGGTGCCAGTTTTTGGACAGTTTTCCCAGCTCCTTGTAAAACTGCCAGAAGGTCAAGGTTGTTGGCCTGTTATTCAGCCACAGTGCCACTACATCCGTGATCATATTCTCAACGGTGTCTTTCTTGAAGGGCACATTATAGATCTCAAACTTCTCTGTGGCCTCAGGCCTGGGTTTAATGAAGAGGGAAGCATTGGATACCAGGATGGTAACGCTGTGCCCACGGTGGATGAGCTCCTGTATAACTATCTTCACGTTCAGCCAGTGGCTGCCTTCTGTTGGCCAGACCAACACATTCCCGCAGAAGACAGGCCCTAGAAGAGCGAACTGAAAAAGGAGCATCTGGAGGTATTTCTTAGAGATGGTGGCATTTGTGGCCATGGCAGTGTTAACGGCTAGATAGCCTGGGAGTTTTCCCTTCCAGTTGGGAGTGCTGCACCTCTGTGTTGTGTTTGATGGCTCTTTACTAGCACCCTTAGCAAAAGCAGGAGTGGGGCCTTTAAAACCCATATTTTGTTTCAGGTCTGAAAAGACAGAAAGGATGTTTGGTGATTTACTTCTCCCTTTCTGCCTTCTACCCTGTTAGGTTCCCCATGAGGGAGCTCCTTTCCCTGGTTAGCAGGGTGGCGTCAGTCCCTGCTGCTGTCAGAGGCCTGCCTTCAAGCTATTTCTTTTGCACATGAAGAACTTCATCCTTTATTTTTTTATGCCTTTTATAGTTTTTCAGTGGAATCCTTAAAATGAAATAAAAGCAAGTAACAGAGGGGCTCTTCTAGCTGTGTAACTACTGTACCAGTAAATGCTGTCAGATTTACTGTAAAACACTGCCAGCAGTGGAGAAATACTGAGATTTTCTGGAGAATGGATGACCACATCTCATTTTAAAAAGCCTGCTTTCAATTGCAACAGCTTTGTAATGTTTCTATTACTTATGGCAGCAACCCTACCCATAATAAAAGGGTTTCTCTTATTCTGAGAGTTTCCCAGCTTTCTCCACCTTTCTTTCCTGAAGCAACAGAGGCTTATTAACCAACAAGCAGCTACAGGGAGTGCTTGGCTGAAGATACTGCCAGACTTGGGGCAAGAGCCTGGGGCAGCACAAGGTGAAGGGACACATATGATGGGACTAACAGTGGCAAACTATATCGTAGGCATCCTTAAGCCTCCTCAACCCATGTACAGCCATGTCCTTGCTGGTAAATTATATGAATTACTTGTAGTCATGCCCCAGCCCCTGGAGAGAGCTGATGCCTCTCCAGCCTTCACCATTAATTCCAGTTGGTGCATTTTTACAGAGGAAGAAACTGCAAGAGAACCAGCCCCCTGGATGCCAGCTCTGGTACTCAAAAAAATCACTTATGTTTCTCCCATGAACTAGCAATGCCAGAGGCAGGCCAAGGAAGGAGAGGCTACAGGATACACTTAGGTGGCTGACTTGGAAGCACATGCTTTTTCAGCATGAGATGTTAGAAGTGCTGATGCTTCCCATGCTGCGAGAAGGCAGCAAATCCTTCATTTGGGTGGTGATAATGCCAATAATATATAGTTTGTTCTGATATGTGACAGGTGGTTTCCAACTGCTTTCACACAATTCTTAACACAGGGAGCTCATTGCTACTGTCTGGGGCACATCACCACCAACCTGGTCGTGCTGTGGGCTCAGTTCAAGTGTCAAAACATGGATGTGGGGCCCCTCTGGCCCCTAAAGGTGCTTCTCAGAGCAAAAGCCACATCTTCTTGGGTGGCTCTTGCTTGGAAAGTCAGCACTTGAGTGTAAGGCATTACGTCCTGGGAGGAGCTCTTAACCACCAGGAGCTGATATGACAGCTGAAACTCACGCAAATACTGATCCAACACAAGTTTGAGAACAAATGCCATCCAGCAAAAAACTCTTACCTAGCAGAGTCTTCAAGGGTGCGTAAGCATCATGCTCTGAGTTGCAAAGTGCAATTTGCTACACCGTTCTGCTTCTGTTTCTTGCTGCTCACTTCCTCTGTGCCTGGGCTGCTCTGGTGAGGTTGGGTATCAGAAAGGACCTTAAATAAATTACCCTCTGACCTGGGATTTTGCAAAAGGAGGAAGTAATACAATATGGGATGATCGCATGATCACAACAAGGCATGTGTTCTGGGATTTTTCCTTACTTTGTTATGCTCCAGTAATTTACCAGTCAAGGTGGGCTTCTCCAGGCGAGGGTGTATTGTAATGTTAGTACAGAGCCGGGTGCTCAGAAGGACTTTGCATCCTCTAGTTCAGAAATAAGAGTGTCTGACTGCTAAAAAGAATTTTTGCTCCCTTTAGGGTCCCAGCTGGCAAAACAAAATTGTTTGTTAAGTAACAGACTTGTTTATAAGCTGTCCACAGGAACATAGGGAAAATCTGTGGTTTCTTTGCAGAGTTTTTCAAAAGTTGGAGTGTTAGCTATGCTGGGTGTGTGGCCCTTGATTCTGGAGACGTAGGCAAGTTTTTAATGACTTGAACATATAGGAATCTAAAGATGCACCTCCTTGGTTTTCAAATATTGTCCATAATATTCAACCTGGCTTTTTCTAAACCCTCAGAATACAGGGAGAATTATGCCAGCATGTTTCAACAGTAATTTGGGCTTACAGCCAGGAGTTTCACTATGATCACTCCATATGTATTTGTAGTCAGGTAGTCTCTTTTTTCAGGCTAATTTAGCTTATATGGGAAAAGTTCTGTAAGAAACTTAAAGATTTTCCAGCAACTATTGAAAGGCCATGTTCACATGGGCTAGGGCAGGTGGGAACCTGGGTTTCATTTCTAACCCCTCAGTAACTAATTCCTCCATAGCAACGGAGAGCTATTACTAGGGGAACCAGAGGGTTAAATTTGTCTTGTTTCCATGGCCAGGTTTTAACCAGGATACTCAGATTACTCTTAATGCAGAGCAGATATGTATTTTGAGAGGCTTAAAGGACAACATCCAGCAAATGAGAGAAAAGTGGGGCTGAAGAAAGTAAACGGTGTTCAGTGTCTGTTTTTCACACATCTCACATTACTAAGTAGAAGTGCTGCAGATGCCAATGCAACCTCCAGCCTTGTTAAATAACAACAGGCTTTTGGAGGCAAAGGCAAGTTATGCAAAAGTTGGGCAATACAAACTGGTGTGTTCCACCTATGGGTCTCTTCACCGTTTTGCTAAATGAGGGTTATGGTGTACAGTCACCTTTATTTCTAGAAAACCTTGATGCTGGCCAGTACCTCAAAAATTCAGTACCAGGGTAGAAAAGGGAAGGTTTTTGCCCTGAGAAGCACCCAATACTCTGTGGTTTTCCTTTCACTTGTTGCAAAAAGCAGCTTCTGGACTGCAAACAGATTTTGAAGTCTTGACTCTCTTTCTTTTTTCNTTTTTTTTTTTTTTTTTTGCAGAGGAGGCAAGGGTGGAAAAAGCTGGATGGAGAAAATGTCAAGGTTGGCTCATCCCAGACTGAATTGAGCAATTATGCAGAGGAAAACGTGCAAATGTTCAGGCAAAATGCCTACTCCCATGTAATCCCCAGAGGTAATAGGGAAACTCCAGCAAAAGTTAATGAGCTGAAATAATCATACCATAACGACCTTTTTCAGCTAAGTTGTATCATTATACCTCTACCTTGCAGCTGTGGGACAAAAATACCACAGGCTAGGTTTATAGCATTTGACTGTTTTTGGGGTTTTTTTATTCAGTTTAAGGTTTTATGAACTCTCTTCACTGCTGCTGCAATGCTGCAGGGGCACCGTGGCGTGTAAACTTAGAGATACGGGGATGACTTGCACTGGAGCCATTTCCACTCTGCAAAGCCGAATAAGAAAAAGAAATGAGAGACAGTCCAGGCCAAGCTTTTGGCCTCTGCTGGGAACTGTGTGTTTTTGGTGGAGGAGATGCTGCACCCTGTCCTTCTCAGTTCTGCAGTGAGGTGCAGCAGAGACTTGATGAAGCTGCCTGCAGATATGGCACACACCTGTATTGCCAGCATCTGTCCGACCCCCAGGGGAAAGTTGAGTGCTTTAGAGATTGGCAAAACTGCAAATATTGAAGGTAGAGACATGATGGGACTCATCTAATGGCTCCCAGCCCCAAAAGGGGCAGTTGCTCTCTGCCTCACATGTTCTCATGCATGTTTGCTGCTCATGGTCTCATGCCAAGCCTTTCCCTGTGGCAGGTCAGTTTACCGATGGTTTGGTTTAGTGGATGAGTTTGCTGTTGGACCAAGGAGGAGTTGGGCAAAGAACAAGCTATCACAGAGCAAGGGTCCCTTCGAATGGTTGGCCTGCAGCCATTGTGTAGCCACTTAGTAGTGTCTTCCCATGATGTAATGCATTTGTGTGTTCATAACTCTTCAGGGGACCGAAAACTAAATGGAAATTCCTGCTAAATTGTGGCTGAATCCACCAGTTGTACATAATTCTGCTGCTATACTGCTTCTAGCTCCTTACTGGCTTTCTGGTCTAAAAAAGAAACATGGAAGTAGAGCAAAGCCCATCTCTGGCCAGGGGATATTCATCACAAATAGCTCTTTCTTACTTGGATGCAGCCTGCTCGAGGTCCTGAGCCACAGCTGTGGCTTGCAGGAGTGAAGCTTTGCTGTTTGACACTGGGAGCTGCTGGCACAAGGTTTGTACCTGGGCCTCGATACACAAGTGGTACCTCTGCTCTTACTCCCCAGAGATATATCCATGTGGGAAGTCTGCACCTCAGCCTCAGCATGCATCCTTGGAGACAGCCTCCTTGCCAAGCACTGCCTGTGACCACAACTCCTCTTGTATTTCAACATGCAGGGAAGACAGAGACTGCTTTTCCACTGATATTGCAGATTTGGGGCTGATCCATTGTGACACAGTCTGGAATGCAGCGGGGAGCACCTCATCTTCTGCTAATTGGAGTGCGGAGGAGTATTTCTGCACATCTGGGACACAAATTGAGGCAACCCCTCTGCTCCCAGGAAATCAGGCCTGGAGGTTTGGACTTGGGCTTCACCTTGTAATTGTGAGGGATGCCGTTTCATCTCTGGGAGTATTTCACCAGGAGAGGTTTGTGTTTCCTTCTCTGTTTGCCCTGGAAGCATGGATGGGATTTCAGCTGGGCTTTTGAGGCTGAAGGAGTGACAAGGAGGAACTTTCTCTGCTTTGGATGTCATCAGCTTGGACGTCTGAACCTCTGCATGTGATGTGGGAGCACCCTTGGCCACTCTTACTGTGTGGCATTAAGGACTTCCCCTGAGCTCCTGCCTCTAAGCCAGCAGGAAACCCCTTCTGTGATCCATGGCTCCACTCCCAGGCATCTGCGCACAGAGGGGGATGCAGAAGGCTCCTCTGTCCCTGCTGGGACTTTCAGCTGCCACGTGTACACCTTGATATTAACAAGCAGTGGGAAGAGAGGCACTGGGTTCATATCAAGGGATTCAAGGTCCTGGTTTTACAACGGTGTTTATGAGGGAGCTGTACTTGGCCCTCCCTGATTTTCTCAATGGTGCTTTTAAGGGCAAAGTTAATTCTGTGAACCCTCCTCTGGCCTCATAATCTAATACTCATTTCTTTCCTGGGGTCTCAGCAGTTTGAGTCTACACAAAACTTCCTGGGCACAGCATTTTAATCTCTCCTAGCTGGTTACATTGCATCTCTTCAGCCACTAACAAGCACCGTATCTACAGTAGCAAGAAGTGCTGTTAGGTTTGCACTTTGAGCCCAGGGACAAAAGATAAATGCAAAAAAGGTTCTCATTGAGAGCAGTGAACAAAAGCACTTCCTGAAGCATGTATGATGCCCTCATACATTTCATGGGAACTGCTATCTGAATTATGAAGAGGAAAGAGGTGTCACTACAGTGTCACCTAGCACATCAGAGATGCTTTGATGAAACAAAAAAATAATCTATGTGTTTCTACACAAATGGAAATATCTAAGGAGCAAAGCAGGGGCAATTAGAAGGCCTGGTTTTATATCCAAGCAGCAACAGGTGTGCAAGAGATTTATGGAGGGGAAAAAACGCCTGGAATAAGTTACAGAGGAACAAGTTGTTGCCATTAGCGGAAGAGCAGTCTTTGGCAAGAGCAGCGGGACCAAAACATGTGCTGGAGGCGTTGAGTCGCAACAGCAGGAGTAAGAATGAAAGGAAATTCATGTAGCAAGATGTCATAATGTCAAGGGGCTAAGAGATAAATTAGCAAAGGAAATCCAGCACCTGAATAGACTCAGATGCCTTCAGCCTAAAAATACACAGCTGGGGGAGACTGCATTATGAGAAAAACCTACAGAGCTGAAGGATGGTGAGATAATGTGGATGAATTGCTGGTAGTATCTCAGCACATGAAGCAAGAGACCTCAGAAAAACCCAAACCATATAAGAAAGTTGTGGGGGGAAAGCAAATCCCCAGAAGAGGCACAATGTGCTATGGGATGTGGTGAATGTCACATGAGTTAGGGTTTCAAAGGCAGAGATTGCAGAAGACAAAACTGCAGTGACTGACACAGGGAACCACATCTGGCCCAGGACTTGCTTTAAGTGGCATCTTTCCTGTATGACAGAAGTGGCTGAGATCAGCCCTTACCAGTTCAGGTATATCTGCTCCTGCCTGGATTGTTTTCACCATCTTCTCTTCTGACACCTCTGGCTCAGTTTTATTTGTACTGAGACTGCAAGGTAAGGGGGACAACACGGTTCAGAGCCTGCTCTGTCATTCTGTAACAAATCACTACAACCAAGCAATGCACAAACTGCATCATACAACACAGAGAAGCTCCCAGCGTCTGAGGGAGAACCAAAAAACATTTGCAATTACTATATTATGACTGAACAATTTTCCAAGAAGGGATCTTCTCTTTTTCTCCTTGTTTTCTCTTCACACATCCTGTAGTTAAGACCTATCACTGTTGCAGCACCCACCACCCCTGACTTTTGTAAGGTTTGTGGTGCTTAAAGGCCAAGCTCCAAGGATTTTGCTGAATGATGATGGTGTCACATCCCGTAGCCCTGGTTTCAGCACTGGGTTGTGCCTGAGTGCATCCCTGTCCTTGGCCTTTTTTTTTTTTAATCTCAGGCCTATTTCATCCACTCCTGAGAAAAAAATTGCATTTTCAGAGATGCTCTGTGCCTACAAGCAAGTAAAATTTCCTCCAGGTTGCAGGCAAGTTTTTCTCACGTGTGTACCACACAGAAAAGAGGATGATGAACATGGGCAGGAGGGGACAGCATCTGAGAACTGGGACCCAACAACCATCCAACTCCCAGTTTTCTTTTCTTAAATGACTGTGACATAAAAGCAGCTATTTTAAAGCCACCAGCTTTCAGCAATGTTGTTCTAACCCCTTAGAGGCCACACCTTGAATACTGTGCTTGTATTATATTGTATTTGTATTGCCCTCCTTTAGAAGGGCAACAAAGCTGGTGAGGGGTCTAGAGCACAAGTCTTGTGAGAAATGGCTGAGGGAACTGGGATTGTTTAGCCTGGAGGAGTCTGAGGGAAACCTTATCACTCTACCTGAAAGGAGGATGTAGGAAGGTGGGGGTCAGGCTCTTCTCCCGAGTAACAAGCAAAACACAAAACCAAGAGGAAATGGCCTTGAGTTGTGTCAGAGGAGGTTTAGGATGGATATTAGGAAAAAATTCTTCACTGAAAGAGTTACCAAACATTGCAACAGGCTGCCCAGGAAAGTGGTGGAGTAGCCATCCCTGGAGGTATTTGAAAGCTGGGCAAACATGACGCTGAGAGACATGATTTAGTGCTGGTTTTGGCAGTATTTGGTTGATGGTTGGACTCAATGATCTTAAAGTTCTGTTCCAACGTAGATAATCCTAGGATTTTTTTATGTCACAGGGCTGCAGGGTGCCCCTTAGCTGTGGTTTTTCTGGCCCTGGTGAGAGGGGAGAAGCTGAGGAGACCCTGACCAGGGCTGGCCAGGGGCCATCCCTGATGGGAGAAAAAAGTTTTTAGGAGAACAGGACAGCATAGCAGCTTTCAGGTTTCTGAGAGAACAGCACAAAAGTGACCAGCAAAATCCCCCTTTTGCTTCCAGCTTCATTGCTCCTGGGTGGAAGGATTGGTCCCAAGATCCCTGGGCTGTGTTCATATCCCACCCACCCTGGGGCTAATTTATTCCCCATCACACTCACCTCGTCTCTCCCACATGGTCTCAGCAGTGAGAGGGAAGCATGGCATGACCATTGTGCCTTATCCTGTCCCCCCTGAAGTGTGACATCAGCAGGGGGGTTTCTGAGGTAGGAGGTGGTGGTTGCAGACCCTATGTGAGCCCCTGCTCCAGTAGAGATGCAGACGCAGAAGCTGCTAGCAACTTTTATTCATCAAGTGCTGGAAACACCTTTGTACTGTGTACTGGCTTTTTTGTTCCTCAAAGAAAGCCACACAGGTGTATCCTGCAAATGTCCTGGGTGGGCAGTGTGGGGCCGGGGTGATGGGAGGTGGGGTGAGGCTCCACAGTGCTCTGTAGCAAAGCAGCAGCTTTCAGATGGTTGCAAATTTGGGAGGAAAACGCAGAGGTAAAACTTTAATTTTGCAAAAGTCCCTCTGGAATGGGGAAGCCAGTGAGACACAGGCAGGCTGGTGCAGAACTGGAGCTGCTGCCATGGTGTGGGATTGGTGGGGGTGGGCGGGGGGACATGCGATGGTGTCTCCTCAAATCTGGGTGCGGAAGCGGAGATCGGTGCCCGACATCTTCTGCGCATAGTCCTGGTCAAAGTGCTCGCTCTGGGCCACAGTGAAGTGGTTCTTCCAGTCGCCAGTGGTGCCTGGGGCAGGGGGAGATAGGGCTCAGCAGGGGGCTGGGGGACACCACATGAGCTGGAAGCCCCCAGGGCTGCTTACCTTTGCGCATGAAGGGGGAGATGCTCTGGTCCATGAAGTGGGAGGGCACCATGCTGTAGTTGGTGGTGGGATTGTCCCGCATGGCCTCAAAGGAGGTGTGTTGGGTGATGGCATCCAGCGCCACCTCTGGCAGCTCCTGCCCCAGGAACTGAGCCACCTTGGCAATCTCCCGGCGGAGGTCCTGCAGGACACAAGGTGATGCTCACCCCTCCTGCCAGCCCCCCAGATCCCATACCACCATCCAGCCCAGTCCCTCACCTCCTTCAAGTCTTCATAGAAGAGGTAGAGGATGGGGTGATCCTTTCTCCGTTCCCAGTAGCCTTTGACATGGTCATACCAGGAGCCATATGCCACTGTGTTGGGAGAGCCATGATACTGGGGTGGGGATTGTCAGTAGGATAGCTGAAAAAAGGGATATGGGGTGACACCACCCATCCCCCCCCCCCTCCCCGGGGGGTGCCCCTGTTCCACCTCTGCCAGCCATGAACTCCTCCAGGTACTGGGCCCACGTTCCAGGGTGTGGTTCAAGCTTGTTCATTAGGTCAAAGTGGTAGAAGGAGACAGCCACATCCTTGGCATTGCGCCCCACATAGATCATCTGTAGAGAGGCCACGAGGTATGAGGAGAAGGTCCAGAAGCCCCAACAGGGGGGATGATCCCACCCCTAGGACTCCCAGCACCACTTAGGAGGGAGCAGCAGGGGGTCCCAGGGCAACAGGGACACTGCAATGCCTGCTGGGGCAGAGACCAAGGTTGGGGTTTACCTTGCAGCAGTTTTCCCAGAAGGATTTGGGCAGGATATGTGCAGGCAGGTGGGTCTTCACCACACGGGGTGAAGGCATGGTGGCCAGCAGGTCCGTCCCTGGAGGATCCCAAAACACATCCCTAATGAGCCTTCAGCAGAGTCTCCTTGGGCTCAGCCCTTGGAGGTGGACCCATGGCTAAGCCTCCACACCCCACTACCTGCTGGCATCTCCCCATGGGCAGCAAACTCCAGCATGGGCACCCTATGGCTGATAATGTCCCGCTTGCACTTCTCGGGGTTGCCGCCTTGCAGGATCATGTCCACGATCTCAGTGACCCAGGTGGTGCCTGGGGAAAGAAACCCACCAGGGGGAGATCAGTGCAGCATTGGTGGGGTCTCAGCACCAGTGATCCCCTGGACCTAGACAGGGCGCCATGAAGGTGAGGGGAAATCCCACACAGCTTTGTTAGAGCCTTGTTAGAGCCCTAAATGCACTGCATCCCCAAGGTAGCAGGTCCCAGCCATAAAACACACTCCCTCACCCAGCACCACCATGTCCGGTGGGCTTGGGGACACTCACCGGATTTGGGGAAAGTGACCACCACAATGTCCTCAGGGCGGCTCTGGAAGCTGTCAATCCGCTCCCAGTTGTGGGCGAAGGCATTGACCATAGGCATGCCGTGCACCATGAGACAGGGTTGCCGCAGGTAGGTGTCTGGGTTGGCCATCCTGCTGGCAATGGGGACACATTGAGGATGCAGCCAGTGAGAAAGGGGCCCTCACCCTCCCCGGGCAGCCGCTGGTCAGGGCAGTGCAGGCACATGGCACAGTGCCTGCACAGGGAGCGGCAGTGACGCTGCTAGGGCAAGGACCAGAGGTCACCACAGTCCTGCCACTGCACTCGCCACTGGGGACAGAGGTCCCGTCTGCAGCGGCCTTGTGCCCCATCGAGGGCTGGGGGTGCCCGTGGGGTGCCGGTATCAACCAGGCATGACACCTTTTCCCCTGCCTCAGCTCCCCAGTGGAGCAGGGTCCCCAGGTCCCTGGGGTTACTGCAGCAGTCCCTACCCCAGAGGGAGGATTAGGGGTGCTGGCTGACACCTAAGGACCCTGAGCTCCCCACCCTGGACCCCACAGCATACAACCCCGAGTGGCTGAGTGCGAGTGGCTGAGTGCGGGCAGGGCACCCCCAGGGCATCCGGCTCACCTAGTGCTGTGCTGCTCTGCGAGGAGGGTGGCGCTTCCCAGCGGAGGACAGGGAGATGTGGGGCCCTGCAATGTTTGCCAGCGCTGCAGCTGCCGGGAGGGAGGAGCGAACGTGGAGAGAAGCCAGCAGCCACGGACCTCCCCACAGGGCCATAGCGGACATCTCCTGCCCCAGCAGCCCCGCTCCTCACCCACAGGTCCCAGCTCTTGTCCCTCTTTGTGGAGATGGGAAGGCCACCTCCTGCTGCCCGTGCTCAGCCGGCCCCCTCACCACACACAGTTTTGCCAAAATCCTCGACAATCCCCCGAGCTGCTGGCAGCAATCCCCCTGCCACAGCGGTCAAGGGGATATGGGGTGGCACCACCTTGTCCCCAGCCCAAGGAGAGGCCAATGGCCCCAGGGTCAGAGCAGGCACAGGGCAGTGAGCATCATGTGGTGGGTTTAGGGAGGACATTTTATTTCTCTCCAGCAGTCACAGGAAAAGGGAAAGGGCTTCTCCAGTGCAGTGACAGGGCCACTGGCGTGGGGTAGATCCGGGGGGGACATGCGATGGTGTCTCCTCAAATCTGGGTGCGGAAGCGGAGATCGGTGCCCGACATCTTCTGCGCATAGTCCTGGTCAAAGTGCTCGCTCTGGGCCACAGTGAAGTGGTTCTTCCAGTCGCCAGTGGTGCCTGGGGCAGGGGGAGATAGGGCTCAGCAGGGGGCTGGGGGACACCACATGAGCTGGAAGCCCCCAGGGCTGCTTACCTTTGCGCATGAAGGGGGAGATGCTCTGGTCCATGAAGTGGGAGGGCACCATGCTGTAGTTGGTGGTGGGATTGTCCCGCATGGCCTCAAAGGAGGTGTGTTGGGTGATGGCATCCAGCGCCACCTCTGGCAGCTCCTGCCCCAGGAACTGAGCCACCTTGGCAATCTCCCGGCAGAGGTCCTGCAGGACACAAGGTGATGCTCACCCCTCCTGCCAGCCCCCCAGATCCCATACCACCATCCAGCCCAGTCCCTCACCTCCTTCAAGTCTTCATAGAAGAGGTAGAGGATGGGGTGATCCTTTCTCCGTTCCCAGTAGCCTTTGACATGGTCGTACCAGGAGCCATATGCCACTGTGTTGGGAGAGCAGCCAGGAGGGCATCAGTGGGTGACAGCACCCCAAAGGATCTCCACATGCACCTGTGGGTGCCCTGTCCCACCTCTGCCAGCCATGAACTCCTCCAGGTACTGGGCCCACGTCCCAGGGTGAGGGTGGAACTGATTCATCAGGTCAAAGTGGTAGAAGGAGACAGCCACATCCTTTGCATTGCGCCCCACATAGATCATCTACAGAGAGCTTGGTGACACATGGGGACTTGCACAGTTCACAGTGGGGCAAGTCTCCCCCTTTTCTCTACTGGTTCCCTGCAAATGTGTCCCCTCCAGTTTGTTACCTTGCAACAGTTTTCCCAGAAGGATTTGGGCAAGATGTGAGCTGGGATGTGGGTCTTGATGATGCGAGGGGATGCCATGGCCTCCAGCTGCTCCGTGCCTGCAAAAGAGATTTCCCCCAGGAGTGCTGCCACTGCCAGCAAGTGTCTCCCTCTGCACCCTTCCCCACTCCCCACCCCAAAACAGCTTTTCCCCCATCCAGCACCCACTGCCCCCTGCCACTCCCTGCCGTCCCACTACCTGCTGGCATCTTCCCATGGGCAGCAAATTCCAGCATGGGCACCCTATTGCTGATAATGTCCTGCTTGCACTTCTCAGGGTTGCCACCTTTAAGGATCATGTCCACGATCTCACTGACCCAGGTGGTGCCTGGCAAGGAGAAATTGGGCATCTGGATGGTGCCATACTCTTTGGAGCCCCATCTCAGACACCACAGAGGCACCTTCCCACCAGCATTGCCTTTCTGCATCCCACTCAGTCTGAGCCCAGGAGGCTGCAGGCTGGAGCCTCCCTTCCCAAGCACAGCCCCTCTTCCAGTGCCCACAAGACGCTCACCGGATTTGGGGAAGGTGACTACCACAATGTCCTCAGGGCGGCTCTGGAAGTTGTCAATCCGCTCCCAGTTTTGGGCAAAGATATTGACCATGGGGATGTCATGCACCATGCGCCAGGGCTGCCGCAGGTAGGTGTCTGTATTGTCCATCCTGCTGGGAACAGAGATGTGGAAAGGGGGTGGGCTGCCTGGCAGTGGGGAGCATCATGAGGCTACCTCAATCCCCAGGGTCCCCAGAATCTCTGCTGAGCCCAGGTACACTGGCCACAGGAAGGAACACATCCCCTTCTTGCTGGCATCCTGAGAGGGGGCACCTGTCTCCTGCAGGAATTTTAGGGTCCAGCTGGTGGTGTGGGGAGCATGGAGGGGCACAGCTGGCTCTGGGGGTACCCCAGGTCAGTGCAGACAGGGGGCAGCTGCCCATACCAAACTGGCAGCACTGTTCCTGGGGTGTAAAACCTCAGAGGGGCTTTACTGCCTGGGGTTTCAGGCTACTTTCTGATCTCCCCTGCCCTTGGCTTGCTTTTCCCCCGAGCTCTACCGCAGGGCGACATAGGGAAGCCCTACCTGGGTCGGGCTATGGGAGGGTTTGAGGGAGGTGGGCGGGGGGCAGCGGGGCTCTCAGAACTCTCCCTGGGAAACCTTTCCACCTGCTGGCCGGGACGGAATCGCAGGAGCGTGGGACTGTGAAACCCCCCTCGCTGTGTTTATTGGAGAGCAGCGTTGTGGCTTGCCTTCGCCTCCCAGGGGCTTGCAGGGACACCGAGTCCTCCCGCGACATTCTCCCCTGCCCCCACAGGCTCTCCGCTGGTGAGGCTGGGGCACCCCGAAACTGGCCAAGCCCCCGGGCCCCAGCTGGAGTCTCCCCGTTACCTTTCTCCCGATCGGACGCACTGTCAGGGAGGAGGCAAAGCTGTGTCCGCAGCTTGCGCGGTATGATTTGTTATTTTCCGGTCCCGGGGTGGAAGATGGAGGCGTGGGGTGGCGCCTGGGGCTGCGGGAGGCCGGGGGATGTCCTTAGGAAAGCGGCCCAGAGCAATCCGGTCCTGGTGCTGCGGAGAAGGGGCGAGCAGGCATGGGGACGCAGCCCCCCTGGGGACAGTCCCCGTGATGAGTTGTGCCGTGCTCAGCACCCCTCCGGTAAACACACAGATGATGGGTGGGGTGGGGCCTAAGTGAAATCACAGCTTTCCCCCTCCGCCTGAAAAGGAAAATGTAGGCAGAAAGTCCCAACCCACATCCCAGAAGGTTTGAACATCACCCTGCCCCGATCTGGAGGTCACTCCAGTGGATGTCCCCAACCCCCAGCACTTTGCACTGGTGCGGGGCTCGCTGTCAGGATGTGGGGTCAGGCTTTGGTCACACACACACCCCTCACCCCACCCCACCCCCCCAACAGCCTTGAGGCACTCAAATAGAGGTCCAAAGTTTCTAGGGTTGCAAAGCACGAGTGCAGCTGATACCGTGCTTCTGGGAAAGGGGTTTAAAGGCACTGGTGGGGGTGAAATGCTCCTCCTTAATTGCTTCCCATGGGCGAACAGAAGCCAGGAGGGAGCAGGGAAGGCGGGAGAGATGGTCACGGGGCGGGGGAGCCACTGACCTGTGTGCAACCTTGAGAAAAACGTCCCTGATTTGGCCGCAGGATCAAGTTCCTGGTGAGGTGGGACGGGGCATGTTGGGTGTTCAGGTGTTTTGCAGGCAGGGACATGCCCTCTCCCTGCCCGTCCATCTGCTCATATGCCAGCAAAACTGGCTGAGTGTGCAAACCCCACAGGCAAAGCCGGGAGCACAGAGATCTCCATCAGCACTTAAATGCATGGAAAGGGTTTATTCCTGTGGGAGAGCTCCCCTCATAGTGCTGCTGCTCTGTGTCAGGTCCAGGTTGCGTCTCTTTGTGCATGGGAATAACCCATGAGGCTGCCTTGCCAAAAAGCTGCAGCCTTGGAAACTCAAGAACAGGCTGGAAATGGGGTGTAACTGGGAAATTTGGGCTCACACTGGGACAGGGACTGACTTGCTCCAGCCATCCCTGAGAAAGGGCTGAGCACAGCTGGGTGTGAGGTTGCAGGGTGATGGTGCAAAGAGGGTGATGTTGCAAGTATGGCAATATGCTGGCAGGAAGGTGCAAACCACAGATTGACGAACTCAGGCTGGGCCACAAGCCTGGGGCAAGCCCTGCCACCGCCCACTCTGTCAAGAAACTTGCCACAATCCTGAGGCATGAAAGCTCCTGTGCACACAAGAGCTGTGGAGCAGTAGGTTCACCAGCACTTCAGGGTTTTTCCACTCTTTGCCAATCTTTGCTCCCTCCAGGAACCTTGGTAGGATGGCGCTGGGACTGCCCAAGGTGTCAGGGGCCAGTGGTGGCTTTTGGAGGGATGCCCACCCCTGGTGATACCTGACCACTATCTAAAAATCTACCACACACCCCCTCCTGCCTGCTAAGCATGGGGGTACCCCCAGCTGCTGCCCAGGATTCAGAGGACTTCAGCCCCCTGTCCCTCCCTTTCCCCACAGGCAATGACTCACTCCGGTTATCCCAATTTATTGCAGGGGGTAAAGTGAATCAGCACTGGATGCTTCCTCCAGACCCACCCTCCGTGCTGGGGAGGAAGGGATAAGTGGAGCCCCTCTGGGAAGTGTGGGTGAGCCCTTCATGCCTCCATCTGGAAGCAGAGGTTAGTGCGTGCCATGTGCTCCTGGTAGTGCTGGTCAAAGCGCTCGTTCTGGGCTACAGTGAAGTGGTTCTTCCAGTCCCCGGAGATCCCTGGGGGCAAGAAAGCGAGTGACGTAAATCCTGACACCCCCAAAATATTTGTAGCCATGGATGGGAGCTGCAATACAGCCTCGGGGACACCACTACCAAGTCCTCCACCACTGGCTGAACCCTACCTTTCCGGAGGAAGGGGGAGAGGTTGTGGTCCATCAGGGCAGTGGGCATGGTCTCGTAGTTGGCAGCAGGGTTCTTCTTCATCTCCTGGAAGGAGGTGTGGTGGAGGATCTTCTCCACTGTCCCCTCTGCCACCTCCTTGCCCAGGAATTGCAGGATCTTTTGCACCTCCTGCCGCGGGTTCTGCAGGATGGCTGACATGGGGAGGCTGCCAAAAAGGCAGGGGGGGGAGAGCAACTGGTAAGCCCTCCCCTCCATCCCACCCTCACCTTCTTCATGTCTTCATAGAAGAGGTAAAGCAGCTGCTTCTCATTCTTCTTCTCCCACCAGCCCCGCACATGCTCATACCAGGACCCGTAGGCCACTGTGAAATGCATTCAAAGGGTGAGCTGAAAAGTGGGGTGTTAGGGGATGCCACCACCATTTTGGAGTGGCCATCCTGGGGCTCAGCCCCCACCTTTGCCAGCCATGAAGGTTTCAAGGAACTCTGCCAGAGTGCCAGGGTCAGGGTGCATCTTGGCCATCTGGTAGAAGTAGTAGTAGGAGATGACAACATCCTTGGGGTTGCGGGCCATGTAGATGACCTAGGGACAGGCGAGGATGTGGTTGGGTGGTGCAGAGTGGCCCCCCCTCCCTGTCACCCAGATGGGGAGAGAGGCAGGGGGCCACTCACTGTTACCTTGCAGTTCTTGTCCCAAAAGGAGGTTGGGAGGAGCTGGACTGGGAGATGGGTCTTGACAAGCCGTGGGGATGAGGTTTTCTCCAGCAGCTCAACACCTGTGGGACAGGGGGCTTAGCAGTGTGAGCCCCAGCACCCTCACCTTCACCCCAGCTCAGCTGCATTCCTACCCAACCCAGGGGGGCAGCTGGGCTTGGGGACTCACCACTTGGGATCTTGGGTGCCTTCATTTCCAAGAAGGGCACTCGGTTGAAGATGGCATCCCTCCGGCACTTCTCCACATCACCATCTTGGTAGATCATGTCCAGGATCTCGCTCAACCATGTTGTGCCTGCAGCACAGGGACAGCGTTGCAATGGCTGGCATCACCCCGTCCCTCCCTTGCACCCTTCCCCAGGGCCACTCACCCGATTTGGGGTAGGTGACGATGAGCAGGTCATCCGCCCGGGCTTCGAAAGCCTCCACCTGCGGCCAGCCCTCCACGAAGGACTTGTAGAGAGGGATGCCGTGGAGGCTGCCCAGCTCCTCCCTGAGCACGTCTTCGTTCCCCATGGCCAAGGACGGGTCCCCACTGCGCTGGCTCGTCCTTTCTGCTGGAGACCGCGGGAACGGCTGGATCCTGTGACGGGACCGTCCCCGAGGAAGCGCCCGTCAGGCCAAGTCCATCAGGGATCACGCGTGGCGGAGGTGCCGCCGGTGCCGGCGGGGGGATGCCCCGCTTCCCGGCAGGACACCGCCGCCAAACCTTCGGTGCCGGCTGTGCGAGAAGCCCCAGCCGTGAGGGGCCGTGAGCGGAGCCCGGCATCCCCTCTCCTCCCCTCCCGCCCGGCCGCGCCTCTCCCCCCGGCTCCAGCCCTCTTAACGGGTGCCTCGGGGCTTGGGAGTCCCGCAACCCTGCCGCCGGCCGTACCTGCCGATGCCCTGAGGGCGCTGCTGGGGGCGGCTCTGACGGCCCCCGGAGCTTCGGCACCTCCGCCCGTCCGCCCCTCCCCGTTAGCCTTCCCCGGTAATGGTTAACGAACGCCGCCTCGGCCAAGGGGCGCGGAGGACGGGAAGCGGGTTTAAAGGGCTAAGAGCTGAGGCGTGGGGCGGGTTTGGGCGGGCATCGGGGGAGCCCGTGAGCTCCCCTCCGACCCCGATTCCAAGTGGTCACGGGCAAGGGACGGGCAGACGGAGCCGGGCTGCGGGCAGGGACAGGCACAAGTGAACCAGCGAGGAGAGCGATGGCCCGGCCGCCACAGGAGCCGGTACCGCGGGGCTGCCGTGCCTCCTCGCGGCCGCGAGGGG
>VZTM01024290.1:0-43669 GCA_013400555.1 Jacana jacana | reverse complement strand
GGCCGCTGCCCGCTGGGTGCCGCGAGCAGCTCAGCTCCGTGCCCTGCCTGCAGGCAGCGCCGGGTGCCGGCCCGGCCCTTTCCCACGGGCAGCGTGTCCTGCCCCCGTCCTCTTCCTGGGCCGGACCCCCGGTTCTGGGCTGGGGGCCCCAGGCAGGGCCTCCGTGTGGACCCGGGCAGGTGCCGCGCTGGCTGGCAGCCGCAAGCGGTTGGTGTGGTTTCCTCTGCCCCTCGGTGTGTGACCCTCCGTAAGTGCCCGGCTGCAGTCCGGTGACGTTCCCGGTACATTTCGGCGCCGACCCTAGCCCCACCGCCCCGCCCCCGGGCAGCAGCTGCGGCTCGGCCTCTGGTGCTTGGCTTCCCTGGTAGCTCCCGATTTCCACCATAGAATCAGCCCCAGCTTGATCATGCCAGAGGCTCCTGGGCCTGGCTCCTGGCAGAGCAGAGGAGAAGGGCCTCGCCCCTGGGCCCTTGAGGGGGAATATGTCCCCTGGGAGAGAAGGAGACCTGGCAGGGCTGGGGGTCTCCCAGGGCAGCCAATGACCCTTCCTGCCTCTGGGCTTCCTTTTCCTGGTGCTGGTTTCTTCTCCACCACTCTTTTCCAGAGCAGCTACCAACAGGATAAACCTGTCCAGTCTGGCACTGGCTCTGCTGGGCAGAGCTTGAACACCAGTGAGTGTGGAGCTGCTGCTGGGGGAAACTGGTTTCTGCTGGGCTTCAGCCCTGTCTGGTGTAACCCTCGAAGCTGATGCCCCAGGGCTAGAGCTGTCGGTGTCCGACGCTCAGGACAGGGCCTCAGAGTAGCCCCGGGCCCTGCTTTCATTTAAAACCTTCTTTTTCCATTGAAAATAATGCTTCAGTGGGAGCAGAGGCAGCTCCAGGGATCCTCACTGGCTGCTGCAGCCCCAGTGGTGAGTCGGTGAAGCCAGGCAGGAGGGAGCTGAGCCTGGCCAGAGCCCATGGAGTGGTTTTGTGCCCTCTGTCCTGCCGGTGACGTGGCCAAGGGATGGGGAGGCCAGGTGCTGTCCCCTGCTGGGGCTCCCAGTGGGGCCTTTGGGAGGAAGGAGAGGACCTGGCACCACACAGGCAGCGCTGGTGTGTTGCTGTGGGTGCCGTGTGTGTCCCTTGGGGCTGTCAGGGTCTGGCTCATACCCCACTGGCACTGGTGCGGGATTGGTCCTATCCTCAGCCCAGAGCTGCTGGTTGTCAGCCTGTGCTACTGCTGCTGCTGCCCAGAGTGGGTGGGTTTTCTGCCACATCCTAGCTATTTCCTGGAGACAAATTGGATGTTTCTGGTGTGCCATCCCTGTTTCACCTTTTCCCATTGTGAGTGCACTACGCCAGGGAGCCCCTGCCTAAAACACTGGTGAAGGGCTGGGAAGAGCTGCCCCTTCCTGGGAAGCAGCAGCTCTGGAAGCTCTTTGGGCTGCTCTGTGCTACTGGGAGCTCCGACTCTCCCACGTCTCCCTGTGCAGGGATGGATGCATGAAGGAGCCCCAGCCACACTGGGAGCCAGCTGCACCAGAGAGACCTGCATGGGGTGTGAAACGCTATGGAAGAAGGCGGGCTGCCTGCCCAGAGGACAACGCTGCCACCTACCCAGCACCTGCATGGGGAGAGCCCTGTCTGGGCCCACCTTGCTCTGCTCACTCAAAGGCTCTGCAGGGACTTTGTGGGTCTAGCTCAGTTGAGGCTACAGGTTGGTTGTTTCAGCCCCCATTTTGTTTTATTTCTGCCCAAGTTTTGTTTCTTCTTCTGATGGCTCCAGTCCTGTTGTGGCTCCAGCTCATGGGCAGCTCTGGTAGTTTCAGCTCCAGATTGCTTCATGTACAGCTCATGGATGGCTCCAGCTTGTGCTTGTTCTTGCATCCAGAACGTTTTAGGCTCCAGGTGGGTTTTATCTTCTCTGGCTTCATTTCAACTCCAGTTTATTTGCAACTCCAGTTCAGTTCCATCTCCAGTTAGTCTGTGGCTCCAGCTCCAGCTCACTTTTGCTGTGACTCATTACACCTTGTCCATGTTCAAATGTTCTTGGCTTTTGACAGGGTCATAAATCAATCACTGTCATAACTTAAATATGAAGTGTCATAATTGTACATTGTCTAAATATGGACTAATGAGTTAATGACTATTCCAGCTGTTCTACACATCTTGAATAAAGAGTTGGACATAGGAACTTGGTGCGAAAAGTGCCTTCCTCTCCAGAGACGCTCTCACTGAGTTTGACCTGGTGCATGCTGGTCTTCCAAGCTTTGAGGACCAACATGACTGGACCCCCACCTCTGGTGGGGATCAACACAGGTGCCTCCATTCTGGTCCCCAGTTTGCTTTTCCCTGGCTCCCAGGCTGCTCCTGCCTGTTGGCACCATTCCATTCCTGCCTGGCTTCCACCTCATCCAGGACGGCTTCTGCTGTAGGTGAGCATGAGACCACAGCCTGTGTGTTCTCCGGTCATCTCTCATCTCCCTGGGGACCCCCCAGCAGCACCCCACTACCAGGGCACAGTGGGGCATTGCCCAGACCCTCTCCTCACCCTCCATCAGGATGCACTGTGGGCTGTGCTGGACACTGGGGTCTCATCCCAGAGCTGTGGGAAGAAGCTTCATGTTTGTTGCACCAGCGCAGAGAGGGATTGGAGGGAAATATCCCTCTTGGCTCCCTGGGTGCTTCAGGCATAGACCACATAGCCCAAATGCTCCCCACCTGGAGGGTCTCTTTTCCCTGAACACTTTTGAGCACATTTCCCAGCAATCCCCATCTGCTGGGTTGGGACCAGAGAGACCTATCTCCCCAAAATCAGCTCCAGGATGTCCACACAAAGTATAAACTGGAGGCATCAGCTGGGACTGGGGATGGGCTGGAAATCCCGTAGCCCTAGCAGAGAGTATGGCTGGAGAAAAGGCGGGAGAAACCATGGCCTCAGGGGGAGGCAGCAAGCTGGAGGGCACCTGGTGAGGTGTAATGCCAACACCAGCGCCCCAGACTTTGAGCCTCAGCACCCCAGGACTGTGGCACAGTACTGGTTCCTTGGGCAGCTGCAGGCTGGGCCATGCCCCTTGCTGGGGCTTCCTCATGAAAAAGCTATTCCCGAGGCTGTGGAGTGCCAGAGGTAGGCATGCGGGGCTGGGTGAGGACAGGGGAAGGTGTGGGGAAAAAATGTGTGCCTGGAAGAAGGACAGCCACCCCCTCACAGAGATCTGACATTGACAGGGGACACACACATTGGGGACACCCAGCACAACTGAAGTAAAGTGTGCTGCTGCACTGGTTTTGGCTGGGATAGTTAATTTTCTTCACAGTAGCTTGTATTGTGACTGTGCTTTGGATTTGTGCTGAAAATAGTGTTGATGACAAAGGAAATAGCGTTGCTGACAGAGGGATGTTTTAGCTGCTGCTGAGCAGTGCTCACACAGTCCAGGCCTCACCAGCTCAGCCCTTACACTCTCCAGGGCTGAGAGACTCAGAACTGCTTCTGGCCTAACGCTTCTCATTTGCCCTGTGACAGACTTCCAGTGGCAAAACTACACCAGTGCAGAACTCTGGGTGTAGAAGAGTGAATAACTATGCGGGAAATGTAAGTAGCAGCTTTGTGTGCCCAGTGCTACTCACAATACCTTCCTTCACACACCAACAACTGTCTTTCCCTTGTCAAAGCCATCCAGTGCAATTAGCAAATATCAATATTGCAGTTTGTGTTTAAAATACCCCAAAGCTTGTTGCCAAAAATTGTTCAAAAACTGCAAACAGATTAGATTAGGTGTCATGGTTAGAAAAATGCCTTTTTTGTAGTGGCTGGGTTTGGTTGGGTAGTGATCCTGTGCATTAACCTATAGAAGCCCTCACCTTTTTCACCACACTGACCTTTTCATTGGTAATTCCTTCAGTAATTTTAATATAGGAAGATAATTCTCACTATGTCTAGAGCAAGAAGTACTTGTACCTAATTCTAGCAGGGAATAAACCTTTTTCTTGAAACTGGTACCATGTGGCCTCGAACTGGATCAAATTATTTTCCTTATTGCCAACTCCATCCATTTGTGCCTGCTTCAAGATAACTGCTGCCTCTTCCAGCAAAATCAGGGACCCATCGAGCAAGTCAGTTCACCTACAGGTAAGTTAGTTGAAGGTAGTTCATGTTGTGGTCACTTCATTGGTTTTGTTCTGGCTTTGTTATATGTATATTTTGTTCTGTTTTTTGTTAAATGCCGGCTTTACACAGAAGCTACTTATGCTAAATAAGGTACAAGCAGGTCTACACTGTCTTCCAAAGGCCAAGGTTATACAGGCATATTTTCCTTCTGGTATAACAGAACCTGGAGTTTTCCTTCTGTGAGAAAGAGAAAACAGTAGGATGAAATAAAATTAAACAGAAAGAGAGGAATGAATCACTCCCCTGTTTAGAATAGGATGAAGATTAAAACAACAAAACCAAAACCACACCAAAAAACCCCCAGTGAAAACCAACAGCAAACCAAACAAAACACCAACCAACAAAGACTGTAAAAAGTCCAGAAGGATATTTCGGTGGTAACCACAGCTGCTAACATGAATGTTTTCTAGCGAAAGTGCATTAGTGCATTTTATGAACCAATGTGTGATGGTTAAACCATGAAGGCCTGTGCACTGAGAGAAAGGTTTGGGGAACCTTTGGACTGGCTGATTTGAGATGGGTTTGGTAATTCAGCTTTGCTTCAACTTCTGCAAAAAATCAGAAAGCCCTTCCTAATTTCCAGCAGGGAGGCAATGGCACTGGAGTGGCTGGCACTGGAGAAATCCAGCAAAACCCAGGCAAAATAGGTCCTTCAGTGCTGCAGGGCTTATTTTGGCAAGGGAAAGGAAATTCAGTTGCACTCTTGTGGCTCATCCTCTTGGCCATGGAAAGTATTTCCCAATGGTGCTTCTGCAGCCACTTGTTGCTCAGCAGAACACCAGCTCCCAGGAGAGCTCTTGAATCAAAGCAGTGCAGTCTCTCTATTTTCTGACCAACTTGGTCTAATCTGCTTTTTAAGGGAAAAGCTACTTCGCGACAATGGAAATGCTCTTAGCTCATAGGCTGTACCATGAAGCAGCTTTTCTTGTGTTCTCTTCTCTCATCTTTGAGTTTCTTGGGTTATTTTTAGTTTAAAGTTATGGTTACATTTACAGTAGAGATGTGTGCAGCAGGTTGAAGAAGTGGCCTCCCAGAAAATCAGCACAAGAACCACCAGTCAACTTGTCCTCCACTATTTCATTTTACAACTTCCTGTTTGGTTTATTGGTGTAAACCGTATCAAATCCTTATCTGTGTATGTTTGTCTATTATTCTCTTGGAGCACCTTTCCCTCCACTGGCAGCATTGATGGTGAGGACCAGGACTAGGATGTCAGGTGGGGGTGTCCCATGAGGCTGTTATTGGCTGAAGTGTCACCTGTTGCACATGTGGGCAGGAACTCATGCCAGCTCTTCTTGAGGTGATTGCGCTTCTATGTATATTCATGGACTTACATTTCCCCTGTTAATGGTGGATGATTTACAGGAGCACAGAGAAGAGGCAGGTGGGGAAGGCAGGGGGATTAAATCCCTCTGGCAGGTGGATTAAATGCTGCATGATCTTGCTTTTTGAAGGGTCATTTAACCTTTGATTTACATTTACCCTTACGGCTTTAAAGTCAACAATCTTTTTAAAAAGTGGTGGAGCTCCAAAAGTCCTGTTTTGGCTTCCCATCTCCCCCCACTTAATTTTTTCTATTTTTGGCTACTCTCTCCTGTTTCTCCACAAAACCGTCTCTCATCTATCACTCCTGAGACAAAAATACAAGCAGTACAAAGCTTAACAGGACTTCTACCAGAGTTCTCCTACAAGCTACCTGCTCAGAGGTTCCACTGCCATTACTACAGTCCTAAGTTTGAGCTGTAAATATACTACTTACAGCTGGAACAGAGCAGCAAAACCACATCTGGCCAAGTGTTGGTAATATGGCTTTCATTCAAATTTTGGGAACAACAGATGACTGATATTACAAGCTCCTAAAATCTTTAATGAAGTGACTGCTTAGAAAGAAATACTGCAAACCTCTCAAAATGCTTATGTGATTTCCCAGTATTAAAATAGTAATAAAATACTAAAAAGTAATAATTTAATTAAAACAGCACTAAATTATGTGCTTTAAAGGGTACCTTTGGGACACAGCATTATGAATTTCCTCTTACAACCAACATTACAACCCTGCAAAACTGCATCGATACCATAAAACTTGTTTGCTGAGTGCCCTTCCACCCTGCCAGCACACTGTATCTTCAGGCATGGAAAGAGGGGCCAGTTTGTCACCACTGCATTCGGCAGAACACATCACATCCTCCTAAGTAAATCCCATAGGAAAGCCACTCCTGCTCCTGAGAAGCCAGAGCACGTGGACACGCTGTATGCATTCTGCTGGTGGCTTCTCATGCGTTGTGTCCCAGGAAGCCTGATTTAACCGAGGAAAAGGCTTGCAATCATTACAAATGGTCTCTGTCTCCCAAGTGCTTTGAGGGAGACAAATAACCTGGTCAAGCAGAAGGAGCCAGGTTGCTTAAAGAACATGTAAGAAGGAACTTTCAAAGACAGAAGCACATCCCAGACAGAGCGAGGAAGGGAACCTAAAGCTACCATCCATTTCAGTTACTGTTTTAGATCCACAAAGGATACAACCCAGGTGGCTTCTCCAAACAAAACCCACATTGGGCTCAAAGAGATTGTCATATCCCCTACAATCAAGTGCCTTCTGAAGACATCAGTTTACCTAAAATAAGCCCCAAAATTTGTGGGTTTTGTACTGTTCTGTGTTGAACTGATCTTAAAAAACTAAAACCTTTAAGGACTCATTTCTGGTTAGTAGCACTTTTCTTACACCCTGCTCTGTTTGCAAACAGCTTCTCTTTCAGGTAGTGCTTAGGAGTAGGAAGCAGTGAAGCTTAAACACCAATCCTCCAGCAGCATTCCTCAGTTTTGGAGTTTAACAGACAGTTCAGGTACCCCAATGGATAAGGGACTGCTCACCAACACCCTCTCCACAAAATGCTCTTTGCTTTGCACAGTTGCCTTCCCCCATGGCTTGAAGTTAGCCCAGGCCCCTTTGGTTGTTGAGCTGCAACAATTCTGCTATCAGCGGGATCCTCAGAAAGCATTGCCCAGATGAGACCACCTCCCCTGAAAGCCCTTTAAAAAAAAAAATAAATCAAGAAACCCATTTGTTTAAACAAAAGCAATATGGATTTGGACCAGCAGCAGCTCCATACTTCTGGAATTAAGTTAACATTTTAAATAGGGAAAATATAAAGTAACCAGAAAGACAAAACAGAGATGACGGAGATTAGAAAGGTCATCACCAACTTGTGGTCCCTTTCCCAGGGACAACTGCTTCTGGCCTCTGCTGCAGCTAATCATAGAATCATTTTGGGTGGAAGAGACCCTTGGGATCATCAAGTCCAACCATCAGCCCTACTCTACAAAGTTCTCCCCTACACTTTAATGCTATGCTGGTTCTGTAGTCTGCTCTGTCCATGAGGTCCCTGAAGAGCTCCTTTTCTCCCTGTCTATAACTCCTCCAGCTGCTCCAAGCTCCTTTTAGGATGTCCCAGATGGATGTGCATAGAGATTTCACTGTACTGGGGCTCCAGCCAGCTCTGTCTCTAGCAGTTTTAGGGCAAGTTCAGAAGTGGGGGGATGCTTGGGAGAGCCTGCTTGGTCCCAGCAGGGGGATGAAATTGGGGAAGGTGGACTAAACCAGCAGAATTTGTCCTGTCATGAAAGTTGCTGTTCTGCTTCCCCATTTCAATTAGTTAAATGTGCTCTGTGTGTGCTTATTGGAAGGCTTCAGTATCGCACTCACTGGCTCATCTTACCACCCCCTTCTCTGTTATTTTATCTGGCAAAAGCTAAGCACTCTGAAGCTGAAGGTGCTCCCTACACTTTTCTTCCAACAATTGGGTCCCTAGGGATCCAGCCCCTCTCCTGTAAGATGTTTTGACTCCAGGATTTAATATGTACTCCCAAATCCCCCTGGCACAGGTCCTTCAGTGCCCTTTGTACCTCCACATTACCACCCCACAAACCCTTCCCTCCCACCTACTGTGCTATGCCCTAGTGTGCTTGTTCCTTAGACTCCCAGGATAGGTGCAGAAGCACACAAAGAATCCCACTAGTTTAGTGTCCTTGTAGCCTGCTAGTAACATGTCCTAAGAGTTTGTCCAGAAAGCTCCTGCCACCCCTAGACAGCCAGGCACCTTGCTCTGGTGTTGCACTTCATACACTGCTGTCAGCCTTCCTGTGTCACCAAAAGTGCTGCCAACCAACCTCCTGATCTCCCCGAGTTTATCCAGATAAGATAAGAAAAAGAGTTGGTTTCAAGGTCTTCAGACCACACTTTCCTCTTCTCATTTGGCACCTTCCCAGGAGAGGGACAGGAGAGGTCACAGTTTTTCAGTGAAACTTCTGTTGTAAATGTAAATTCATGGACACAAAGCATAGCTGTGTGGATGTTAGTACCTTGCCAGTGTGTACCCAGGCATGATCCAGCATTCCAGACAGGAACAGTGGTGCTCCTTCTCCTCATCCACTTCATCCTGTCAGAAAGGTATGTCCCATGACAGACTCTCCACGTGGACAAGGTGCATCAGCAACGCTTGTCAGACCAAGAGCTGCCTCAGCTCCTCAGCTGCCAACCATCCAAGCTGTCTTTCTTCAAACAAGCTACTCCCTTTTGCTGTGAGGCTGCCTTTGATGATGGATGGGAGCACCCCAAAATTCCCACTCCCTCCTCAAAAAGCAGAACTGAAAGCCTTCCCCATCTTTCTTTGAAGAAATGAGGCGGGCTGGGCTTTTGATCATCAAAGTTTTCATCTTTGAAAGGAGGAGGAGCCGTCTAGTCATGGGTTCATTGATTCCCTGCCCAGCAGGAATGTTTGCTTGGGCACAGCCAAGCCACACCTCTGATGACTGTAACAGGCAGTGCTCTCTCTTTTGATATACTATCAGTGGGGTTTATCAGAGTATCAACACAACCTCACCGCCCCAAGACTCGTTCCTTCTCCCTGCAGAGTGGGCAGGGACTGCGTGGGAGCTGAGCTCACCTCTTATTTCAAGGAATCTTAACAGCAGGTTTTAGGCTACTTATTTACTTTTTTGGTCTGTGCAGGAAGTCTGAGCTAAAAAAAAAAAAGACAGAAGTATAATTACTCTGGCACGCTTGCATTCCTACTCCAGGCTCAGGCAGGGAGGGACTCTTTCTTGTTGGAGCCAGGAAGAGGATCTGATCCCTGGAGATCATCGCCACAAACGTGTGTAACTGAAACCTGCAGCCATGCTGAAACAGATACTATCAGACATGTACATCGATCCTGACCTGCTGGCAGAACTCAGTGAGGAGCAGAAGCAGATCCTCTTCTTCAAAATGAGGCAGGAACAGATCAGACGGTGGGAGGAAAGAGAAGCTGCTGCGGACAAGGCTTCAGCAAAGAAGCCATTGCCAAGAAAAGGTAAGTCTCTACCTGCTGGCTGCTTCCCCCCCAGCACAGATATGTCCAAGTCAACTGCTCCTTAGAAATAGGAAATAATGTGTCCTTAGAATAATTTCTTATCCTAGGGACAAATCAGAGTTCCAAATCAGAACTAAGCTCAGCTGTGATGGTGTAGTTTTGGCCAGGCACACAATGGTTTTACTCCCTGGCCCAGACACTCTGTCCTTGACCAAATAGCTCAACTCCCCTAGCTGGCAAGACAGGGCTTACTTGCCCCCAGGAGATGCATCTCATTAAGTTTCCCACTAAATGGGGCCTCTGAATCTGTTTTTAAAATAACCATGGACTTGAATGTTTGTCCTGGGGCACCAGATCTGAAGGGGGGCCCTCCTGTGCCTTTAGACTTGAAGTCCCCATGCCAGCATGCCAGCTGCTAGGAAGATTCTTCTCCCAGCTCTCCCCTGCGTGCTCTGTTTGCAGGTAGTTCACCCTCACACACACAGTTTGGGGGGAGCAGTTGCAAGGAATTAGAGCAAGAAAGGAAGCAGTGGTGAGTCTTCTCCCTTGCCCCCAGACTCAGAACAAAATGGGAAGTGTGTGCTGTGTCCCAGCCAAGCTTTACAGCTGCTTTTGGAGAGGCTCTGCCACCAGCAGCAGCCAGGAGGGCACAGCAAGCTGGGTACACGGGCCCTGCAGGCAGCTGCCAAGCAAACAGTGTTTGCCAAAGAGCTGCTTCTTTTCCAGCCAATGGGAAGTCAGTGACATGGAAGCTCGGCGCTGACAATGATGTCTGGGTTTGGGTGATGGGTGAGCATCCTTCAGATAAATCGTACGCGGACATCTGTGAAGAAATCCAGGCACAAAGGGCAAAGCGGCTGGCGGGAGAGCAAGGCAAGGAGGGCAGGTAAGCACCCCTCAGCTGGAGGACTCAGTGGGTAGATAGTGAGGAGAAGGTCTTTCTAGGAAACCAGAGTCTGGAGACTTCTTTTAGAGGCTGTGGTTACCACTGTCACACTCAATTTGCAGGCAGAAGGCACAGACAAATGTTGTTTTTCTGTGAGTACATACAATGCTGGCAGATACCAGCTCCAGGCTGAGGCTTGCCCTGGCTCATCAAGCCTCCCATGATATAGCTCCTGCACTGTACCCTCTGCAAACACAGGAAATGCTAACTCTGTTATCACAGCAGGTGGTGAGTTTGGATTGCACCGATTCATCAACAGGTGCCTGTGTACAGCAGGATGACAGTTACTCACCACAAGTCATTGATCTCATTATTCCACCTACCTGATGTGAAGATACCATAGCTGCCTGCATGCATGTTCCTTCATTGCAGCACTGCTCTGCTCATGTGCAGCTTCCTCACAAGGTGCTTTGAGAGCAGAAAGTGACTCCGTTGGGTTCCTAAGTTCTCTCTCTCTCTGCATTTCAGAGAGATTGACTTTTCTGTAACACAGTCTCTGCATCGACAGCCACAAGTCCTGGGTGAGACAGATCTTCACAGGAACAAAGAAAGCACCATGGAGGAAAAGAATGAAGGTGGGAGTAAAGCTACCGCTGCTGCAACAGGGAAAACCCAGGAGCCTTCAAAGGTAGTCTTCCCCCTTTTGTCTGTAACTACCAGAAACATGTGCTTTCAGATCGAGGAAGTGCAGCAAATCCTGGTTGCTGTAAATAGATATTTGAAGAATTAAAAAAGCCAGATAACTGTTAAGGCTTTTCTTCTGTAGTCAGAGAAGAACCCATGCTGTTACATCCTTCCTTAAGACTCAAGAGGTCTGAATGCTATTACTAGCTGTCATAAATCTGCTCTGTACCAGCCCATAAGTTACTCTAAACTCTTTTGCTTCTGTTCTCTGTGGGTAAAACAAGGGTCACAGTCCTTTCCCTCCTGCTCTGTGGCTGGTTTGGAGGGCTTCGGGGGCAAGACAGGAGGCTATTCCAAGATCTGGACATGCAAGGCCACAACTCTCAGACAAATCATCTACATGTATAAACGAACAGATGAAGTAATGCTACCAGCATCCTCTGACATGCATAGTTTAGTTTCTTTTTGGTTTTGGTCTTCTAAAATAATTAGAAAATAGCTTATGACCTTGACAGCCCAGGATGATTCCAAATGCAGTAAACACAGAGTCCGCTTTTGCTTTCTGCTTTTTAGTGGCTACAAAAAGCCATTTGCAGACAATTGAGAAAAAGATGAGTTAGATTTGCTACCCATGCAACCCAGTTGAACAGAAGGAGCAGAACATCCTGCCAATATAATGAGAGAAGTCCAATCTCCTTCAGCAGAGTTTTCATTCAGCCTTTTGGTGCTAGCTTCTATGAGTGGAGATTCTTTTATTATACAGCCAGTCTGTATTTCAGTATAAAAAGCATGATAACTGAAGGTTCAGTTTTGGCAAAGTGCCTCTCCCACTGTTACCAAAATACTGAAGGGAATTTGGAGAGGCTAGCTCCTTTATCAAAAGCCTGAGTCACACAAGGTTTTTCTTAGCACTGTTTGCTGAAGTTGAGCAATTATGTGGGAGATTATTTTTTCAAAAGTCAGAGCTAACAAAAAAAAAAAAAGAGGCAACCCCTTGCCCCCAAGCCATAAATCCCACCAGCATCACCAAAAATATATATATATATATCTAAACCCCTTTCAAAGTCTTGCACATGGAAATAGAGGACGGTTGCATATTTTACTTCTGCTTTCTGTCATAATATTATTAGTAGTATTTCCCAGGCTTCTGGGGCTTTTGCTATCAGAAGAAGGGATCCAGACCAAAGACCCCTGTTGTATTTTCTAGGCCTTGAGAGGGCCTTTTTCTCACCACCCTCATTAAAGTTCTTTCTCTGAGATCTAGTTCCCGTTTAACTTGAGGGACTGGGGCATTGTGCTTTGTCTGCTGCAGGGGACCGGGGGCTGATCTAAGGAAACAAGCTGCTTCACACACACTTGAATTTCCTAGTTTCCTGTCAAGGAGAGGGAAATTGGAAAGCTGTGTTCATATTAAATATTAGCCAAGTAAGTGATGGAGGTAAAACAAAGCGTGTCCTTGGTAAACAGCATAGTACAGTTAATCCATGACTCACTGTGCTGTGGGAGGCAGTCTGGGCCCAATGGAGAGGTGGGTGGGTGTTTGCTCAAAGACAAGTCCAACTGTTTGTCTTCCAAGGCAGGTCTCAGCTAGTGATTGCTGCCAGGGTAGTCAGACTGGTTTGCAGGGAAGAGCGCACAGGAGCTATGTAGCCAGTTGGGTCAGTTTGAGGAGCAGGGGTTTGCAGCAGCTTAGCCACATCAGCAAACAAGCACAGGCAGGTAAAGCTGTGGACAGCCAGTTCTGCTAGGGCTTGCTTTAGAGGGGGTGAGGGAAGGGACTGTATTTGGGAGCACTGCTTGGCAAATCCCTGACAATCCTGATACCTCTGAGCTCTTCTTCTCTGGCATATTAGGCCTAATATAATGAAAAAAACCCAATGATTGTCAAAGAGGGCTGGCACAATCTGTTAACATATATGTCACATCACTACTTCTGCATGAAACAATTATTGCTCCACAGAAGAGCAATGGTCCTAATGCCGCATTAATTTCTCACCACTTTTTTCCTCCACCCAGAGGGAAACTCGGGATGTTCACCAGATGCTGGCAGACTGCCAAGTGAGGAAGCGTGGCTTCCAACAGGTAAGCAGCAACCTAGGATGCTCCTAAGACATTGAGTGGGGCCCAGACTTTATCTTAGAGTCCCAGTCAGCCTCAGAGCCTCATGTGACCCAAGAACGTCCTCTTCTTGGACCAGTTTCATCCAGCATTGCCATGCTCCTCATATATGCTGTGATGATTCAGAGATGATACAAAGCAGGTCAGACTGGCAGTCACCTCCAGTGAAGACAGAGGGACAGTATGTTGTTAAAATCAGAAGGACTCACAATAAGGAATGCCGATGCTAGTATTTCAAGGCTAGCTTAAAACTTAAAGCTTAAAAGGCTAGCTTAAAAGCTATCTTAAAACTAGCCTGGGACAAAGCTGACCACACTGTCTCTTTTATAGGTGAAGGAAACACAGAGGAACAGTTCAGAAGAGACCCAGCAGGCAGTACCACAGAGCCACCCCAGCTCGGAGAGCCAGAGGATGCTGCAGAAATCAGATGAGAATGAGCCTGAATGGCAGGAATCCTGTAAGATCTTAGGATGACCTTTTCCTATGGAGCTTAAGAAATCCTAGGGCTCTGTGGAGTCATCTCAATCATTCTCCTGCCACACTGGAACTGAATAATCTGTTGGTGGGTAGAATGTACTGCCAAGAAATACAGCACTGCATTATCAGAAATATTTCTTAGTCCACACAGCATTGAGACAAGAATTGGGTAGGAAAACAGATTTTTTTTTCCTGCTGATACTATGTTAAAACAAAAAAAACAATAGGAACCACATGAGCATATCCAGGATAACTAATTTTAAACTAAAAACTTTTAAACTAGAAGCTGGCCTTTTGTAGGACTTTGCAGTAACCATTGCTCTTGAGGAAAAGGATAATGGCTACCAAGAACTAAGTAAAAAGGGCTTCCCTGTCATCCCAGCATGATCCCACCTAAGCAGAGCCCTGCTTCCCTGCCTCATGTAATGAATCCCAATGATAGGAAGAAAGCCTGCAAACTGTGAGACTTGCAGTAGCAGCCATCACTGCTGCCAAATACTTCCTATAGAAGAACCGGATGCATTTTTTCCCCAGTTCCTCCCCTGCTGCTCAGTAGATGGCAATGCTGTACTGCCAGTTGTTTCTACTTCAGGAAACTTCAGGTTTTATTATTCTTATTGATAAAAAAATTCCTCTCTGAAGTTGATTACAAAAACAAGGAAATAACTAGCCTAACTTAGACTGGTCAGAGAGCTGGTTACTCCCGTAGACTCCAGGATGAGCTGGACCTAGACAATTGAGGCAGATTTACCGCAAAAAAACCCAAACCCAACCAATTTCTCCACTTTCCATAACAGTTTCAGCAAGACACCCTCCCACCATCAAAAAATGATCAGCACTTTCAAATCCTTTGAAGGTAATTTAGGTAATTTCAGCAGCTTTTATTTCATACAGCCTTCCCCCAAGCAGCTCACATGAAAATCACTACAGAAATCTATGTCTGAACCAAGAGTCAGCATCTGAAACAAAACCCATATAGTCTCTATATACAAAGAGACCTGGTGCCCAGCAAGAACCCAGATTTTTAATCTCTTGAAGGAATAAAAACTGGACCCTGTTTAGTAGCAGATGCCCAAAAGTGATGGGAGATATGTGGTAAAGGGTCTCACGACTGAGTGCATCTGTCACCTTGTGAAACGGGTTATTCTTCCACTTCATCAAGCAGGAAGATGGCCAAAGGGCAGGCTTGTTCGCTGTCGTAGGACTCCTTTTTTTGTTCCAGTGCAGAAATCCAAGGCAGCAGATGAGAAGAGACGCTCCCTTGCGCGACAAGCCAGGGATGACTACAGGAGGCTTTCACTGCAGGGCATCCAGAGAGGGAAGCAGGCAGATATTTCCAAGGGTGCAACAGCAGGAGATCGGCGACCACTCCAATATCCACCACTCCCCCCTAAACCTAAACTTCTACCTCCTGTCATAGCAAATGGGAGACCAATTAGGTAAGGAAACCCTTGTGCACTGTGCAGGTGAGAAGGGATGAAATTCTTCTGCTCTAGCATGGGATGGTTGAGATGGGAATGGTTAGTTCTCCTCCAGGAGACAACCTGCAGGGAAAAATAAAGAGTCTTGGTTGTAATCCAACCTAGGCTGGGATGAGGCTTATTTGTTCACATCTGGAGGGTACCAGGTTTATTTAGTCCTAAACCTAGAGTATCTACAGCTTCTATGCTGAGTGTCCACTGAAAACCATATAATACTGCTGACAGCTGCCTTCTCTTTAGGGCTGTTCTTAACATCCTGAACAAATATAAGTCCTGCCAAGGACTAAAAAGCTGTTGTTTGTACTTGATGCACAAACCATGGTCTTTTCTGACAGGAAAAAGGGAATCCAGAGGACAATCTCCAATTCCACTGAAGAAAGCATCATCAAGTGGTTCAAAGAGGAGCAATTCCCTCTCCGAGCTGGCTATCAGAAAACCAAGGACACGATAGCACCTTGGTTCCATGGTAAGTCCTGAGCATTTCTGCCCCACCATGGCTGCTGGCACAGGCTGGGCCCAGGAGCTTTTTGCAGGTGGCTAGGTCTTCCATTTTAAGTATCTATGAATGCAGTTTAAATTCCTTTGGCATTATGATAAAGGGCAAGATAAAGCGTTAGAACAGAGGTCAGATCTTGAAAACACCATGTACCTCTGCGCCACCCCTGCCTCCCTGTACTGGATGTATGGTCACCCTGGTAACTGGACCAGCATGAGAGAGATTTGGGGTACACCTCCTCTGCACTCATCCTTGGCCCTCCAAGGAAGGAGATCATTCTCCCTCCATATGTGCTCAGCAACCATCCCTTTTCCGTCCCATTCCTAATGGGTCATCATGAACCCACCCTTTGGAAGCCTTGCTTTGGAAGCCCCTTCAATCCAAGACTGCAGCAATGAAGCATTATCCTCTTGTAACAGGGCTTTCAATACTTGCATGGCTTTCTGACAGGACCTATGATCACTGTCCACACAGGAATCGACATACAGCACACTGCAATGCTACTCCCTCTCATAACACAGACACTGTCCTTTTAAGCCCTGCACATTTATCATTCATAATCGGCCGAGTCTGGAACAGTTGACATAAAGCAGTTAGCACATGGCCACGGTCTGTGACTAGCAATGGCAGTACTATTCTTCCTGGGCTACTGTGGCAAGAAAACAATGCAAGAGATAGGAGTGCCATGGACAAGTTTTAGAGCAGCAAAGCAGATTTCTTGTGAGAACTGTTCCATCCAGTCCTGCACGCATGCTTTTCTCCCTTCAGTTTTGTGCTTTGGTTTTGAACAGGTATCCTAACCTCTAAGAAAGCAGAGGAGCTTCTGAATAAAAAACCACCGGGGAGTTTTCTGGTTCGGGTCAGTGAGAAAATCAAAGGCTATGTGCTCTCCTATCGCTCTGTGGAAGGATGTAAACACTTCCTCATTGATGCCTCCAGCGATTCCTACAGCTTCCTTGGAGTGGACCAGCTACAACACTCAATGCTGGCTGACCTTGTAGACTACCACAAGGTGAACATCTAATAATGCATTCATTAACTGTTTGTTAAATTGCTTCAGGGCACTTCAAAAGAAGAAGGAATAGCTTCAGCTGCTTTAGTAACTAGACCCACTTTAGCTGCTGTTGGGTGTCCTGTGTGCTGCTTCAGAAGGGTATGCCAGCCTGATAGGTACATCTCAGGAGTCATAACACATCTCAAACATCTTAGACCTGACTTGCTCCCCCTCAAGTATGCAGAACACTTGCACATGAGGCTCAGATTACTTACACAAATGCTGATGAGATGACTGTGTACTTGCACAGACTCCATCTTTTTTTGTGTTCTTTTGGTGCAAGTTGGGTAAGTAGAAAATTCTGCTTGCTTCCAGCTTCAGCATGAAAAAGAACAAGGTATCCTAAAATCTCAAAGCCAGCAAGGTGTGATAGTGAGCAAAGACAAAAAAATAGACAGGAAGGAAGAAGGTTGTCAGGTTCTTGCAACAATAACAGCATTGTTTATTAGCACTGACTGCAGTTACATGGGCCCCAAGGAGGGCCAGATGGGTTATTCGCTCATTTACTGGAAGATCTGCCCAGGACAGGACAATAACTTTGCCTAAAGGTTCATTTAAAATCTGTGTTTCTTTTAAATAAGTGTCTAGCCTTATGCAGACATGGCTATACAAAATTGTAGATGAGGAAAATATGTATATTCATTTGCTATATGGAGTTCTACCTGGGCTACCTGACCGTGCTTCTGGCATAGATTTCACAGTTCAAGCTGAAATGGTTGAAAGCAGGACCTATATGGCTATTGGTACCGGAGCCAGAAGACTTAAAGTCTGGCTGTGCATATCTATATTAAAGATAGAGCCATGCTCACAGCCTGCAAAGAATCCTACAGACCCCCTGCACCATAGCAGCCATGGGCAGGGTGAACCCCCTCTGCTGAAGTGCTCTAGTGAGTTCTATCCACCATTGTCCCTCCCACAAATGGCAGCCAGGAGCACAGTCCACAGTCACCCCATCCTGCTTGATTGCATGCTGCACAGTCCTCACTCCAGCACTTTCTAAGCAGGGCAGCATTTCACACTGTAGAAACTGTGGTTGCTTGTGGGACAAGCACAGCTCTTTCTGAGAACTGCCAGATCCGTGCCACTGGGCTACTGCACAGAGCACAGACATTACTTCATGAAGACAAAGGTCAGGCGTGTGGGTCCATCGCCAAGTTCCCCAGGGCACCGAGTTGTACCACACAGCGGGGTGAACAAGTCCACACCATAATAGAAGCAGGGAGAGTGCTGTCTGTCCTGGGATGCTGTGATAGGTAAGGTCTGTTTGAAAGATGGTATTTAATCATATCCTCTATCAACAGGATGAACCCATCACTTCTTTGGGGAAGGAGCTGTTGCTTTACCCATGTGGCCAAGACCAAGAACCTGATTACCTCTCTCTCTTTGAGTGAGCTTCCCGGTCTCGCTGCACAGCCCCATACTTGTATGCACAAAAACCGAACTTCAAACTAGAGCTGCTGATGCTTACTTGAAAGAGTTGCCATAAGTGCCTCTATTGTATATCCTTCACAGCAAAGCAGTGGGAGGATAAGTACTGTTGTGGGCTTGTCATATCAACTGAGTTAAAGGATGCATCAGCCCAGCATGCTGCATAGCACCTTGATGTATCCTGCGCAACGGAGTGAGTGAGATGATGAAGCAATCAGCTGAACAGCAAGATACTGCCATGTGTTTTCAGTGGGGTTTTGCAGGTTTCCTGAGGGACTTCACTATTCTAGCTGCCTTTTGTTTTAGAATGAAAGGTTGTGTGCCACCTGGGGAATAGATTAGTATCTACAGTTAAATAAGATCATACCTTCTGGAAGGCACAAAACAACTTGGAGAAGTGAATCAGCCTTGATGTAGTAATTCGCATAATGTGAAGCTTAATCCTGTGAAATGCTATGCCCTTGGAATCAAGGATGTTCAAGTCAAACATCCAAGCAAGCTCGAGGTGCCTTTCAGTGAAAGATGTTCCCTATGAAGAGGGGTTTTCATGAAAAGTCCATTTTTAAAACTCCTTTAGCCTCTGAATACAGATCCTTACTCTTTTAATCTGTGTTTGAATGCCACACTGGCCTTTCTACATAGAGAAGGATTAACCTTCTGAAAGGGAAAGGAGAAGAGATACAGGAATTTGTGTAAGAGACTACCACATGCACAGACCCCCCAAAAATATAAGAAGCATGCCTATATCAGTATTAGTATTTTACAGAACAGTGTTTGCCAGTAAAGAACATTATTTTCCAAAATGAAGTTATTTGTTTTGTGTCCAGATTATTAAGATGCACTTTAACACAGAACTTGTTCTTTCAACATAATGTTCTCTCTTCCTATTTTACACTGCTCTTTAAATATGTAATTCTCCCTCTCTGGGGGGTGAGGCTGGACAGAATCACATAACAAATTAATCCTCACCCAGATTCCCTCAGGCTGTTGCACATGACCAACTGCACAGCTGAAGGTTGTGGTGTGGATCTGCTAACATAATTTTTTTAGAGATGTGATCCTCAAATAGTGAACAAGAGTCAATCTTGTTCCAGTTGTTTACCTGTTCCCTTCTTTCTGTTGGATCAGTCAAAAATTTCAGTCTTACATTGATCTGCATTTTGCAGAATAACACTTAAAAGCAATTGTTGTGATCATCTACAACTATTCTGATAGCTGGTTTCCATCCATTACAGCGGGTTTAACTTGCTAGAGATGAAGCCTTAATGTAAAGGGAGATTTTGAAAGTAACAACACTCTGGCAGGGCAAATGACTCAGGGAGCCTCTTGATCACAGGAATCAAAGAGATATTTTTAATATAACCTGCATCAATCGATGAGAGGGAGTACTAGACTATTTGTAGGGGGGGAAATCCCTCCTTCTCTCTTCATGAATTGTTTCTTTTGAAAAATATGGCCTAAATGAAAGGTCATTCAGAGATCCTAGAGAAAAGTTAGCATCTGTTCTCATGTGAAGAACGTGCCAAAGCTCTCATCCTGTTGGAGGCAAATTATGAAGGGTTTTGTATACCTATGGGCTGGTAAAGACGGGGACAAAATCTTTAAAAAGGCAGCTTGAGAGGCAGGGTGTTAACTTGCCGAAATAAGGTGCAGGCTGATGGCATGGACACTGCATGACAGGATCAATTTTAGCTCTAAGGTCTACAGTGGAACTCCTCAGGGTTTGACATGCTGACAGTTGGATGAGTAACTTCATATACCTTTGTATTATAACTATTTATTGGCAAATGTTGGCTCAGTAGAGCGCAGGGAAAGCCACTGTCAGTATTCACATCTATCCCACATGGCTGAGAATCATGCCTTAGATTTTTTAAGACTCCCAGGTTCACTTGTCTGCTGTGAGGGAAGAAACCTGGAGTTTTATACCTACATACTTAGATTACTGCACTGACTGCCCCTTGCCAGAACAGATGCCCTCAAAACTGCCTCTTCTGCTGCTCTGAAATATAGTTCTCCTAGAAGTCTGTGGACCAAGGATGACTTGCAGTGTTTGAGAATCAAGAGCGCTGGCTTGTCTTGGGGAGCTTCTCTGTTGAATCTTTCTTTCTTTAAGGGATGCTGTGCAAGGATTACAAGAGCAGCCACATTGGAAAATTGCTTGAGAGAGAGATTATGACACCTGGAATGATACATCACTTTCTTTTGCCCTGTGCCTCTATGCCTTTAGCCAGAGAAGATGACTTTAACCAGTCTTCCCAAATTAAAGCAAAGAGTCCCCATATGTATTCCTTTTCTACACAGGTTGATCTCTGTTCCCTCCCCAACTAAGACCCAGTCAGTTATCATTCTGAGAAAGATCACGAGCTGTTTCTGGGAAAAGGAAAGTAGAGAACTGTCTGGCAAAAGCTATGGTTCTGTGGCTGCTCACTCTGGATTTCATCTTTTTTTTTTTAACTGGTCTGGAACTTGTTACAACTCCACTTGGCTCACAGAAACATACCCAAGAGCAGCTTCCCTTTCTCATGTTGCTCTTCACCTCTCATATCAGTGCAGTCTCCATCTTTAAAAGAGCCTTGCCAGACTTCTGCTGTGAATAGATTTTCCTCCACAACACTGAGGTGACCGTGGGCTGGCTCTCTCCATCATTGATTCAATCTCATCTCTTGCCAAACTGGCTTCTGCAGCCAAGGAACAGGAACTGCTATTCTTGGCAGGAGGAAAAGCATCTCTGTGGAAAAGGATGTGCAAGAGAATCTCAAAGGTGCTATTTAAAAATATAATTTGTGAAACTCTGACAGGGGCTGGATGACATGCTTGTCAAGGTACTCAGAGTAACAAAGTGTTGAATGTAAATTCTGTAAAGGCACCAGTAAAGGTCCCCAGTGCTTAGAAATAAAGACTAATAATAGGTTTGAAGGGACCTCTGGAAACCATCTGGTCTAACTCTATTCTACAAGGGTGGCCAACCTCAAAGTTACATTAAGTTGCTGAGGGCTTAGGAGACATTGTCTAAGAAGACAATGAATAAACATCATGGAAATAGTTAAGGCTAGGCTTCAGGCGGCTCATGATTAAGAAACTTTCATAACGTACATCACCCAGTTTCAAATTCTTGGAGCAGCTCAGGTATCGCAGCTCTCAGGCATTCAACAAGCCAGGTCCGTCTCCTCCTGCTGCATAATAGTTGTAAAGTTACTCCATCAAAACAAAGCCCTTTATAAACAATATATCATGTATTAAGGGAATAAAAAAGTTACCTGGAGGACCCACTTGAGCTATTGCTGAAGTTTTTATGCTAAGTGACATATCTGGGTGTCCTGGTTTGAGGTAAAACAAACCAATTTTCTGTTCAGTAATTTTACTTTTTCAGCTGGGCCTCTTCTAACTAACTAAAGTCTGAAATTAACAGCACATTGTTCAGAGACTGTTCTGTCTCATGGTGATAAGACCTGATTAGACCAAGGGATGGTGTGCAGAGAGGCCCTTGCTTATACTTACTGCTAGAACAACCAAGGTCAGGTCATTTTGTTATTTCCCTGTTGGAGGGTCAGAAGTGGAAATGCGTAGAGGGGTCACACTTGTGGGGAGGTGTGGACAGGACAGGTGACCCAAAACTGACCAACTGGGGTGCTCCATCCCATCCGCACCATGCTCAGTATAAAAGCTGAGGGATCAAAGGGTCAACTCTCTTTCTTCAATGGCCAATGTCTGAGGAGGACCCTGTCTGTTCGTCTGCCTTTGATCCTGATCGGAGCACTCCTGACTCCAGCTCCTGCTGGTCACTGAGTCCAGTCTGGGACTTTTCCTGATGCCTGCTGTTGATGCGACTGTCATCCTGGGAGCTTCATACGGTTTTCTATACATAGTACCTATTTCATTATTTTCTTCCTTTTGTTTTTGTATTAATTTTAGTATTAATACCTCATTAAAGTAGTTTAGTTCATTCTAAACTCGTAAATCTCTTTATCCTCTTTCTCTACCTTCTCTTTTGGGGGGGAAAAAGGGCCACCTGTCAGTCTGGTTTTCAGAATTTTGGCTGAAACCATGACACTGGGGCTTGGGTTTTTTAAGCATACAGTTTCTGTTGGTTTTATATTCCTGCAGCGGTTTTGGACATTCGATGATTTGCAAGGAAAGCACAATGCAGATCATGTGCATCCAACAAGAGACAAACACATGTAAAACACATGTTAAGGGAAAAAGTACTTACCATAGTATGGTCTCTGCAGACTCTGCATGTAATCTTTCAAAGAGGTTCATAAGCCCTCTTCCTACTGCACAGTGGCATGACAAATAATGTTTTATTCATTGTTCATTGCTATCTTGCATATTTCTTACCACATCTTTAACAAACCAAAAACCAAATTAGAATCTGGTTTCAGACTACCCTGAATTAATCTGAGGCTATAAAACAAAGAGACTGCTCCGAGAAACAATATTTAAGTAAGCAAATGGGATTCTCAAGCCCATATCTAGTATATATTAAAATTATAAACACCAGGCAGCTAAAAGAAAATTACTTATAAGAACAGTAACTTATGCTTTCAACAGTTTTGGGCAATTTTTAAAAAAATCTGTTAAGAGAACTAAAATTCAGAATGCACCTATAATTATCATAAAAGAATTTGCAGGGTTCAGTAATTCATCACAAAAATTTATTTTGTTAATTACAAAAAGCTTGCTATGCCCTGGGCAAGATTCTATATTTGGTTTAGAAGGAGTATTTTGGTACAAAGTCAGAAAATGTTCATCAGTTTTGGTATCTGACATTCAGAGTTTAAAGCCTCCTGCTAAATCCGTACTGCAAGTTGATACACACTTCCTTTTCTTCAGCATGGTAAAGCTTCTGCCTTCCAGCACTCTGGTTGTGTAGAAAAATCACTTTACTTACTGAACTCACTTCCCTTCCACAGGAAACACAGATCTACAGACCATTTTCCAAGTGTTGGAAGGCTGTACTATTTCCTAGTAAGGCTAGAAGTAGAAAAACTGAAGTATGACAAAATAATTCCCAAGCAAAACCAACTTCATTTAAAAATAAATCTTGACATACTTACAGTATTCTCAAGCAGAAATACACCAACTGATTCATGTGATACAGACATGGCTCATTACTTTTGGTTCACTGTTCACAGAAGAGAACAAACACTTCCCTCCAGCGATTTTGAAACATCACAATTGACAAGTAGAGCTTTCTCTTCCTGAATTTTAAAAAGCACTTTCTGAGATGCCTCTTGTCTCTGAATAAACCAGGAATACCCTGTTAGCACACTGCTGCAGTTCCTCTGCCCTAGCCCCTTAAGGGAAAATGATTTTTGGTCACTCCAGCTTAACCATCATTAACAATCAGATGTCCTTCTCAGAGAAAAGCCCTGTACTTATCCAAAAATAGCCCTTTTTAGATATGTCAGGCTAGATGTAGAAAACAACTCATTATTATTGACCCACCAAAGGGTCAATCTTTTAAATAACTGTACACATCTTACAAACGTTTCAATGGAAGAGCACATCCATTTGTTATTGTGAATAATACAACATTTCTGTAACATTCATTGTCTCTGTGACCTTGAACTTCATCAAGTGTTCAAGCCTCTCCCAGAAGCAAGCGTTGAACAGTCAGGTTAATGGAGTGCTTAACAGCCCTATTAAGAAAAGAACAGAAGACAAAAGGACAAGCCCTTTCTCTCATCTTCTTTTGCTGCCATCCTGCTGGAATCTCCATCCTCTCTGTCTCTTCTCTTGTTAGCAACTCTTTTCCAAAATACCCTATAGTCCAAATCAGAGGCTTTTTCCCTTCCTTTCTGTCTTCATGTCTTCTTGTCGCTCAGTTTCTGTCTGCGTAGGTGTGTCTCAATCTCTTGCTTGAAAACAAGCATCCCAAGCTGGCCATGAGAACCCTCATTCATGGCTTTGGACTGCATGCACATTTTGTACTGCTCTGGGGTCAGCTCGTCCAGACACTGCTTTTCATGCCACAGATGGAAGAGACCCCTGACAGGCGTTCGGATCACAATGAGGTTGCTGTGAAGATATTTGCGGTACAGATGTACATCCTCACCACCCCAGCCTTTAATGTCCAGATCAAAGCCACCTGACAGAAACAAAATCCAAAACAAACCTAGAAATACATATTTGCAAACTCCATGCTATTAATTGCACTACAGCTGTTCTCTGGCTCCAGTCAGCCCTTTAGAACAGCCATACTTTCTGCCAACATCAAATTGTCCACATTTCTTAGCTTCAGATCTTTCACTATGAGACAAAATTGCTTTACTTTTGCTGAGCACTGCTTAGATTCTGGCTACCTCTACAGCACCTAGGAATAGTCTGAACACCTAACCAGAGAACTGCTGCAAATTAGAGGCACTGCCCAAGGAAAGGAAAACTCATTGCAGTTTTCTACGTTTCAGTAAAAAGGCACAGGGATTGGAGTTCTTACCTATGTTGATAAAATCAGATCTGTATTGGCAAGTCATCCCAAAACCAAAGTCTCTCCAAAATCCAGTTTCTTTTTTAATAATCTGCACGAGGAGAAAACAATGTTTAGATGGGAGCAGAAAGTGTGAGCAGCAGACAAGTCCCTGAATGTATCAGAAACAGGAGCAATACCTCTTTTATTCTTCCCCATGTAAATACATGGCCGGTCCTGAACCAGTTTTTGTAGATATTCATGGCATGTTTCTGCCTCAAAAGAACAGCCATGCCATTAGCTACCACAGATAAAAAAACCCTGATCTGGAATGATCAGGTTTTGCTCCACTCCTGCCAAATGGAGCTATATCACATCACTCTCTGGAGTATGCCTCTTCACAGGCAAAACATCCTCCAAAATCATTAGCTTCTGCAGGATTTAAATCTGACATAAGAAACATACTGCTACACCAGAGAAATCAGACTGTGCTGTAAAGCAGATGGTGGCATCTGGACTGTGAACCACAAGAACTCTGGAAGAAAACAGTGGCTCTATCCTGATTTCACAAGTGTCAGCTATTCAATTACCTTAATTTTCACAAAAATTAGGAAAGTGGTAAAAACAGTTCATAATAATGAATGTGCAGCCTCTGTTACTGAGGTAGACCATGGAAACATTATGTATTACAGGCAGAAAAACCAGTAAGAAAAACATTAAGAAACCATGGCTATCATTTTCAAAAGCAGAAATCCAAGTATAGATCCCTAAGTCCATAAGTCGCGTCTGTGAATGACCTAACCCAATCTGGTGAGATATCCTGGAATTTCAAGGGACTGGGACAGGTATTTAAATCCTCTAAGCAGGTCAGCAGCATGCTTTTAAAGGTCTGGTTACAAACCTACTCCCCTTAGCACCTATTTTTGAAAATTTTGGCTTCGCTTAAAGCAAAGTTACAGAAGAGGAAACAATTTCTATGTCCGGATTTACAAGAGTTTCCTTTATCAAAAAAAAATCTTCCAAAATAGTCTATCCTGATTTCTTGATCATGCTTCCCCTTTTTGTTCATAACCTTGATTCATTTCAATGTTGTTTTTCTATTTTACTGCTTGCCTTGCTATCTCTTTCTTTTCTCATTTCTCCTTTCCTTGAAAAAGCCAAGCCACTGGAGAAGCCAATTAAAAAGAAACAAGATTGTATCTGTCAGGTCTGCACTGTAACAAGAAATCTCCATAATGATGCCCTTAAAGAAAGCTACTCGTATGCATTAGCATTATTATTTCCCATTAGTGCAAGAGGCTGCTGCACAAATCAAATTCTTTCAAAGACTCCTGAAGGTTTTCTTGTTGCTTTTTTTTATTCTCAGCAGCCTGAGTACCAGGACAGAGAACTAACACTGTCTTATTTTAACGGCACAGATCTGGCCTCATGCCTGGGGACTAACATGGGCTGAATGCATAAAAATCTACATTAAAATGAGATTGGCAGTTCTTCTTTAAATCTAGAAGCTTTTCTGACATAAACATCAGATTTTACGACTCAAATATTTGCACAGTCCTGACAACATCTTTATGGAACTTATGCTAGCTTGAGAGCTAAAGCCTGCTTCATTTGCTAAGCGCAGTACTCACAAGCCCCGATAGGCTCTCATCAGAGAGAAGAGCAAACGTGAATCCTACTGTATTATCAGAACAGTTTCCTGTAAGGAAAAAACAGTGGAAAGAATTTTCCAGACACTTCAGTAAAAGACTTTCTGGCTACCTCTTGGATAACACAGGGAGCAGCAGACAATAAAATATTTTAAAATATTTTGGGTGCCCTTTTCAAACTCCCATTCTTCATGTTCCTAGAGGGATTGCATGAGGTAGTGGTAGTGATGACAGAAGACTGGAGTCAGACCCTTAGTGATCTTTTTCAGCTGTGACTGTTGCTGGGCTCACAAGACCCCTAATTCTTACCTACGAAGAGCAACAATACTCTGGGATGTTCTGGAGACATTGTCCAGCCTGAGACAGGATCCCTAACAGGTGTGGTAAGAGGGGCAACTGCGGCAGACTGGGACCTGACCCAGAGAAGCAGAATGAAGCTGCATAGCTGCTTTATGCTTCCATTTGAAAATTCAGCCACTTGCCAGTACTAGTGGGCAGAGGACTGTGACCCACTGACTCTAGAGAGAAGCAAGAGTGGAGGGTGTATATAAAGGGAAAGCTACCACTTCTATCATTCCCTTAGCTTCAAGACAAGGCAATGCCAGAGCATAAGAGAAGGGAAAATAGCATATGCAGCAGTGCCAAGCAGTGGCCCTGCCACTAGCATTCCTGTAAACCTCTCATCTGTGTGCTCTGCTTCTTCCTAATCAAGGAGATTCACCTGAGTTTAACTACATGTTCTAATCATATGCCTTGTGGTAATGTTTTTAAAAATAATACATTGTTCTCACACCAAAGATAAGCAGGTGAGATGGAAATCTGTGCAGATCCACTACGTTATATGAGTGCCAGATTAAAGCCTGAAGGGACAGCTCCAAGCATGTCCTTTGACTCTGAGACAACATGGTACACTTCAGAAACACACTGTCTGTTCACAGGCAGTTTAATCATGAACTGGGAAAAGCCACTGTAGGTGTTCAAGTAAGTGGGAGAATAACTGTGAAAGCCCCTGGAATTCTATTTTCACCAGCTCATCTAAGGATATCTATGCTTTTTACAAATGTTGGTGCTTCAAGATGCAAGCAAAGAGACTATACAGTGCAAGGAATAAATGAGAGCAAGATCAGGGACCGTCACTCCAGGACAGCACACCGTGGAGGAGTTGTTCACTAATTAGAGAATCTCTTCTGGCAGAGAAGCAGACAGTTTAAATTCTTTGGTTCCATGTATAAAATACCAAACAAGGGTTAAAACAAATGGTACCAAGATATCATCCTTACCTAGTTAAGCGAAGCTTAACTACAGAACACATGGTAAGGTGACTGCTGTAGTTAATTTTGTCTGTGTGGTAGTCTCCGTGCACAAAGAATAGGGAGATGCTACCCAAGAGCATGGGTACCTTTAAAAAACGCTTTGTTGAAATAAAAGCAGGCATTCAGAGAAGCATGTACTTACTAGCTGCTGTTCTAAAGATGGGATGGAATCATGGTGGCCATAAATTATGCTGGGGTTATACTGGCTGAAGAGAACAGGATAAAAAACCTTCTTCCCTGGAAAAGACAATGGGTTATTTTTTTTAAAGCTGTATAAAACACACTTCTCTCTCTTACTAGATGCTCTCCAGGCCAGAACAAAACCAGACAAAGTCATGTAAGTTTTGTACTGAGCCTATGGTCTTTCCATGAGAACGTGAATGTAAGGATATAATTAACAAAAAGATCCCGCTGCAGAAAGCACAGGTACTGAAGGCAACAAATTCAATCACAGTGGGAGCAGGACCGTTATAACCTTTCAAAAGCCAACCATTGGAATTTTTATACATGTCTTAATTAACTATCTAAGCTTCAAGAATGATATACAGCAGCTTCATTACCATTTCAAAGGTGAGAATACTCTGGCAAAGGCTGCTAGGTGAAAACTGTTGAAAGACAATGCAATTCATGAGTAGCAGTACCTGGCTGTGTGTTCAATCTACAGGAGTTAAGGAATTCAGCTGTGAAGTATATGTCCACATCGCAAAAAAAGAGAACAACGTTGTTTCCTTTCCAAAATCGTGCACCAATGTCTAATCCTTTGCCCCTGGAAAATTCTTCATTCAACTGGATGAAGGTGAAGTTCTTGAAGTTGGCTGACCTGGAAGGAAAATATTCAGCAACTTACCCTTTCCTTCCAGCACTTAATACAAGTGAGGGCAAGAACCCAATATGAAAAAATTAACCTAGAAAACTGTACTATCACAGTTGAGAGCAGTTTGAGGGAAGAGATGGCCTCTTTAAGTCTTGAGGAGATTTCCACTATGTCTAGATTCAAAGCTTGACTTGTGTACTCCTACGCTAGCATTCCCATCACAGACACTCTTTGAGCAGACCTCACAAAAATCCCAACAAAGCTTAGATGAGCAAAACTATCTTTAGTAGGCAAATACAAAATACCAGTCGTCATATTACTGTATCTATACCAGGGTCTTCCTCCTGCATGCAAATGACAACAGAGGGTGACACTGCAACATCAATTTGACAAACACAGCTATGCAAGCACAGTAGACTGGACCTGGTCAAAAGCATTTATTTCTTGTGTGCTTTACTGAAATTGTCTGCACTTGCCTTAGGAAGTTAGATTTTAGTCCTAACAGTTAGAGCCCCTTCCAAAAGCACAAAAGAAGTTACCTGGGTGAAGGGGGGGAAAAAAAAAAAAAAAAAAATCTGCACTGCGATAAATTCAGTAAAATCTGCTTTGTGGTTCTAAAAACCAACATCACAAAACCACAGATATGGGACTGTTGTGGTAATGCCACTTGTATGAAATACAAAGGAAAGAAAGCCGTTTTCTTCAATGCAGTTGAGAACTTTCTGGCACAACTACAAGTTTGGCCTGCTATCTAGTCTCCAATTCACGGTACAATCACTCTGGATGAACAGCACACATCAGACATTCAGGTACTTACTTGGAAGTATTTTCAAGTATTGCTCTGACTTCATTCATTTGCTCTTTTCCAAAGTAAACTACAGTGAGGTGAATTCTCCCATCCTGCTGAATGCCCATTTCCCTAAAGAACAGAGGTAGATTTGTGACTTGTTCTAGAAGTTAGCTTTCTTCACTAACCTACCGGCACTGGGAAAGGCAGAGTAGGGTGAACCATGGAAGGCATTCCTGAGGTCACGATTCACTGACAGATATCCTTGTCCTAACACATGGGCTCACCGCCTCTGTGAGATGGGAGTGGAGATTATCTTTCAGACAGATTAGAAAAAAACTCTCAGAGTTTGTTATACTAATAGTTAAAACAGGCCATCCATCCCCAGAAAAAATGATCAGGTAGGCAATAACTCCAGCCCTCAAGAGAACATGAGAGGGGGATTTTAAAGCAGCAATACAGCTGCTTAATCTTCATTTTTTGTAACAGATATTCCAGGACTCAGATCTTTGGCATTTTGTTAAGAAATGCTTACTAAAATCTAAGTATTGACCAGAGATCAAGTCGGTAGCCTAAGGGTAGGACCAGTGTGAACTAAAGCCAGACATCATGCCTCACTTGGGCAAAGTTTGGTCAGCAAGAGTTCATCTCTAATCAGCAGAAAGATCAACATGACCAGAGGGTGATTTCTCCCATTCTAAAACAAGCTGCTATCAGACAGTTACTTAGGCAAGGAGCCTATTTTCAGATGGCTGTAATTAGGCAAAACAAATTCCATTGTAAGAGTCAGTATCTGTTGCTAACATAGTCTTTTCTGGGCAGATCTTTAAAGCTACATCTCAATTATATTCTCCCTCCAAACATCATCTCTGTGCTGAAAAACTAAAGAAGTTTAAAAATAACTATCCTGAAAGTTCAAATACATTTCCTTCTTGTATCTTCTTGCCTTAAACTTTTCTCTAACATGGCCTGGCAAAGTGTCTGAGAGCACTAATTCCCTCCTTTTTCCTTAGAAATATTCCTTTGCACCTAGTGGCATGAAATTCTCATGTTGCCACATTTGCGTGTGCCCCATCAAAGCAGACTGAGACACATAAATCAGGTACATGCAATCCAGAAACCCTGATGACTGGAATATAACTGCTTTTACCTCTAATCACAGTGCATTAGCAGCCATATGCCTTTTAGTCTCTATAATTTCAAAATTTTCTTCTTAGTGGCACAATGAAATGTTATGTGATGGCATGACTTTTACTCAGTGAGGCTCCTGAAATCACTTCTTACTTTCCAAGTAAGAAAAAGCAAAGGCAGCACTGGAATGGAAACCCACCTGAAATTTTGCATGAATTGCCGAAATTTGCTGGCTCTCTTGGCCAATGGCACAATGACATTAATAAGAGTGTCAGCCATATTGACATCTTCATTTTTCACTTTCATTACAGGACCAAATGGCCGGAATAAAACAATCTTCTTGAACTGATGTTTTGTGTCTCCTTTGAAAGTCAGCTCATACAATGTGCCTTTGTCTTTTTCGGTGCGGTAAATCCCTGCGTGAAAATTAAACGAGAGGAGATTTTGGGTTAAAGCAGGGCTCCTAGGGGTAAAAAAAATAATAAAATGATGCAGTCCTCATGTGTTACACCTAATCTGAAAAGGTAGCAGAGGCATGAGATATTTACTTTTAAATCGGTATGCAATCCATCATCATTTGCAGGAGGTTGTTGTTCCGACAGGGACACAGCCCCGGGTTGCAGGAGCTGTTTGATATTCTTGCAGGCACATTCCTAGGCTTGGCTGAGTTACAACCCCCTAAATATTACCAGTTGCTCACACTCGGTATAACCCAGCAGACACGCTGTCCTTATTTTTCAGGCTGCCCCAATGGCACACTGCAGGCATGCATGGTAATGCTTATGCAGAGGGACTGTGCAAGGTGGCCTGCCTCTCCGCAATATGAGTGATTAGGCCATCTCCCAGAAAAGCAATTTCCTGATGAGCACATTAATTTCCTCTTTTCTGGAAGGTTCTCTGGAGAGTACCCTAATGAAACCACACAACCAGGCCTCAGCAGCCATCAACTTCACCCACTGTCAATCAGGACAAAACTCTCCTGTTACTCAACTCCCAAGAGACATTTATTTTCTTTGTGGCAATGATGCTCATCTAACGATGTGAGTCATGGACTGCAAGGAAGACATTATGGAATTTCTCAGAAGCTAGACCTGGGACACAATCCTGTGTTAGAATGCATTAGACAGTCCCCAAGGACACTTAATTCATACAAGCATGTACTTACTTTATATCTACAGAACGAACTTTTAACATACTGGATGGGTGAAATTGGACCCATGCGGAGGGCTGGCATGAGACATCGATTTATTGGTCATGTCCCACTGAAACATTATTCTGATACCTTAAATGAGATAAAGTTGGCAAAAGGGCTGCAGATTTTACCCACTCTAACGGACTTTTCAGTACCTGCAATGCATACTGAAATAAAGCCTTTTCACAGTTAGATCCATTGGGTTTAAGAAGGAATAACTAAATGCTAATTCTAACTACTTGTTAAGCCTCTGTAAATATCTGCACAGCCTTCCATGTCTTGCAGAAACTCCAGAGACAAGAAAAACATGTCTGGAAGCAAACTCTTCCTCTTGACACTGTATTGGTTTTTTCTCTTAATCTGGTTATGAAGAACAGCTTGACCAAAGTAATGTTGGTTTGGGTTTTTGTTTAATCTTAGTGATTCCTTGATGTGTATCTGAACCATACACTGTCAGCTCTGTATGTATTTTTTGTGAAGGTCTGGGTCAAAGTGACGTAAGCTCTTCATCTTGTATCATAGCTTTTACATTAGTAGGTCCAGAACATCCAAAAGATTCATGAGGCATGATTCTATCTGGCCATATTCTGAGGACTGTATCTTCAATATCATTCTTTAAGTGCTTTATTCTTAATGAGCACTTCAGTTGGTTGATACCATATGCAGATTTACTGATCTTTAATTCACTTAATGTTTTATTTTTAATATAGCTTTTTCACCAAATGCTACAACCCTCCCTTACAGCATGGCAGATGAATTTAGTGAAATAGAAGCTCCATCATTCTTTTACTACTGACCTTTTAAAGCTGTGCCTTTGACTCCCCCTAGATTTTTCTATATAGTTTGCCCAAGGTGCAGACCATGAACTATATTTGTAACTGAACTTGAGCCTGCACTTGGCATCATCTGAATGGACCCAATAGTCCCTGCATTTCCTTCTCCTGGTAGCCAGAGAATAGCAATCTAGGCCTTTGACTTCTGCTCACCCATTTATTCTTATAGAAAGCCAGAATTGCTGGGTGCACTAATTTACTCAACCAGTTTTTGAACATAGGTCTTGCCAAGGAAGTTTGTGTTGTGGAAGGTTAAAGTAGCCTTTTGATATTAAGCTAAACAAAAATCTAAGTTCGATCTGATTTGCATTTTCTCTAGAGATAAATAGATAGGACCAATTAATGTGTTTGACACAGTGAACTGACATTTTTCATAAATACAAAGACCTAAATGAAATTAACAAATTTAATAATATCTACCATTCAACATCTCAAAGTCTTTGCCTCTACATCCTATTCCATCCCAGCCAAGCAACAACGAAGCCCACAGATGCCACTTCCCCAGAGATATGTACTACATTTGTGGAATAAAGGAGGCTTTGCCAAATAAGAAAGAACCTTAAAGCAGCATGCGTGTTGCGATCTGAGGGGTCCTACCTAGTACCATACACACATCAACAGAGGTTGCTTCTAACTCTGCAGTTTTGTTCTTTTTCAGGACTTCTACTGCAGCTAAAAACAAGAACCTTAGGTGAGGGCAAAGTTCCCTCATCCAAGACAGTAACCCAAGAATTTATAATCCTAATATTTTACCTTGAAGAGAATTGTATGCAAGTTTAATGCATGTAATTAAATATGGTTATTCTTTACACATGTTTAAACCATTTGTTTTCCTTTTTTAAAGCATTTTCTTTCCATTTTAAAATATCTTCTTTTTAGAAGTGGAGAACAAATTCATTTGCCCAAGGTCAGCCAGAGAGCCTTAGAACTGAGCCTGAATGTCTTGAGTCACTCTGGGGACTCATCCAGCAGAACATCCTGCCTTTCACAACATTTTTCCATTTCTGAAGGCACTACTTCATTTGTGCCATCAGGACTTTTTACATGATTCAGAAAGATATGTCAAGCAGCCTCAATTCTAAGAGATGAGCTACAAGGAGGTGAAAAATAGTAGTCTCAAAAAAGTAAAACAAAAAACCTGTTCCTAAAAAGGTTGCTCTTGAAATGAAAGCCTTGGAAAGACTGGATGTTCACTATGGATAAAAGAAGGTTAATTGATCCTCTACTGCATCCATTACAGCAGCTATGTTTCAGAATATGCACTGTTCCTCTCAGAGGCAGGAAGAATGACTTTGGAAACCCAATGTAAAAAAAAGAACAGGAGCTTTGGGTCAGAGGAGACACTGTCTCTAAAATGAAGGAAAAGGACAAGTGAGAAGCGAAAAAAAACAGGGTTGAAGGGTTGACTAAAGAGCATCTGGTCTTTGGAACAGCAACTGCTAGAGCTCTCTAAACAAATGGAAAATACCTGATCTCTGCTCATTTGGGTAAGTAAACGAGTTTCAGAGATCTACATGGAACTAGTAAACAGCCACGCAACCTTAACAAAATGCTGTTTAGTGGATGGTGATTTTAACCTCAGTTCCACAGACCGTCAATAGAAAGGCTCCCTGGACCTGTGCTCATTAATTATATTGTGTTGGATGTTGCAGGAACTACTATTAGGACTTACCAGCATTCATTGCCCCCATTTTAACTCAATATTATGGCGGTTTTCCCACTCCACATGCACTAAAATGCAGCATCTTGTCCGATAAGCTTCCAGGGCAAAACTGTATCAGCTAGCTATTAGTAGCTGTCAATTTGAGAAAGCAAAGCTACTCCCTTTCATTTGCCTCTGAGACCTTATTTAAAATTCCAGTCACTAGACAGCCAGATACTTCAGGCAGGAAAACTTATGATACAGCATATTTGACAGTGACATGGCAAGGCATTTGTGAAGCAATCCAGGTATTTTCTGGAACTGTTCCCATTGCGACAGAGTATCAGCAGACAGTTACTACATTCACTTATGGAACACAACATCCAGGCTTGTCAGAGTCCCCAGATTATTATCTGCATCTTTGAGAAAATGAATGATTTCTAAATCCATTCAGGTCTGCTGCCATTTACATAAATTAATGACCAGACCTGTTATTCTGCCCACTGAGCAACGGGCTTTCTGATGGAAACAGAGCAGTCCTTTGCTTTGTTTGTCCTACTTATGAGACACAGAGATTTCTGATCTTTTCCATATTGTTTCTTCCTGGCTCCTTGTGGCAGAAAATCAGTGAACTTGGTATAGAAGTAGGAGGAATAAGGGGGAGAGGAGAGGATTATAGCAGCTGAACAGCCCAAGTGCTTCTGCGAAGAGAGAAGCAGAGCAGCAGCCAGATGGATACGCTTCGGGCCCCAAGGAGAAGGTGTGGTTCTTGGTTTTGAGTAAGAAAAAATGGAAAATTCCACCACGTGTCAGCTATTACTCCTGGAAGGAGAACTGTCTGAGAATCCTATCCAAATTTCAAGTAACAGCAAATCTGCTGAGAAGGAGTTTAGCTCAAATGTAAGGTACTAGGGTCACAGTTTAATTCCCACGCACAAGTGGTTTTGTCTAGAAACTGCAAAGGATGCAAAATTTATTTTAAGACATCCCAGCCACGGAGACAAAACATTTCTCCTTAAATGTAAGAAGTGTTTGAAGTAACGTTTTCCCTCTGCAAAGATAAGAATAAAGGCATGAAATGGAAAAGAGGAAGAAACACAGACATTATTCAGATGTATTGCACTACACCACCACCCTGCCTGTTGGCATATGTTAGCAATGAACTAGTACTAAAAAAGTGATAGCAGGTATGAGATGTGACCCACGAGAATTGAAAAATCCATACAAAAGGCCCAACCAAACAAGATTTACTTGCACCACTATATGCTAGTTAGGCTCGGGATCAGCAACTGACGAGTAAAGCGTGTGTCAAAGTCTTCGCTGAACAGGGCAGAAACAGAGACAAGTCTCACTTAAGAGCAGCAGTTCAGGTTTTGAACCTTGACTCTGGCCCTGATTACTTGATTTCCATTTCAGCACATCTCTTTATCTGCTCAGCCTTAAGATGAGGGCAGTAGCCCCACCCTGAACATAAGAGATGTAAAAATCTTTTGTGTGCTGCTTTTGCTAAAGCAGCTGGAAGATAAAAAGCTTGCAGGGTTAAGTGGCATTACTTTCAGTGCAGACCTGGGCTGCCTCTCCCAGAAAGCTCCAGCTATGCTGGGCAGCTCCAGAGAATGAAAACAGCTGGCTTTGCTGGCTGGGTGCCTCTCACTGCTCTTGTGTTGCTGGATTGATACGAAGCTGCCAGAAGCTGCCATGGAATCCAGCCTGTTACTAACTTGTGTAGGCAGTGGCACCTGCAGAGTACTGTCTTCAAAACAAGGTCTAAGTCTAAACCATACTTGAAATGCAGAACTGGAACAGAAATCTCAGTCCTGCCTTCTCCTGTTTGAGTTATAAACAGCAATGGATTTATTTATGCTTCGATCACCAGTTTTTTGCCACTCTTAGAGAATGGAGGATGGGGGAAAAAAGACTGCCAAGAGGTGACAGAGACTTCCAAAGGAACTCTGCAGGGAAAACTTCTGCCCAGTCAGCCCTTTGTTTCCAGCCCTGATGCACAGATCCCTGCATTTGCAAACAAATTGATTTGCACTGCTGAGTTAGAATGATAATTTGTTACCTTGCACCTATAGAAGCAAGGGCCTGCCCTGCAGGGGAGCAGGACAAAAGGAAGGTTTCTTGAGCTCAGACTGAGCTGCATGCAGGGCTTCAACTTGTTGAACTCCAAGTCACATTCAGGGCTTCCTTCTTCTGGATTATTTCACCATGGTATGTGAAAGCCAGCAAGGCCACCAGTGCATTAAGAACCTCCACAGAGACAACAATACAGTGTGTATCCCTTCCCCTTTCTGCACATCAGATCACCAGATTCTGCCCTGTTCCTCAGGCAAAGACCCTTGATTGTGCATAAAGGCAGGCTCTAAGAAAAAGGGTTATCTTTAATGGAATATTAAGCAATGTTGACAGAAAATATCTCCATTCCCCTCACCCTCTCCTCATGAAAGAGCTGGTGCCAAAGAGCCATACATGCTTGTTCAGCTCCTATAAATATACAGTAGAAACATACTTTGAAATGATGAACTGAACAACAAATAGACAGGAAGAGACTAGAAGCATGTAGCTCCATGATGCATTCAAATGCTGGCAGGCAGCAGCACTTCCCAGTTCCCTGCCCATACCCTGGTCCTGTGTCTGAGCAAGAGGAATTTGACTGGTGTGGAAGAAGTGCCTGGACCAAGTAGGGCTGGGACCTGCCTCAACAAGGTCTCTAGAGTCTGAACAACTCATGTCCCCGCTGTGCAAGGCACCCACCTGACTGGCAGGTATATCCCAGCATATGGCATCAAGAACCTACTGTCTCTTGATACTGTGATCACTGGAGAAACGTGTACAGACAGTAGAAATGAACAACTGGCCATTGCACAACAGCAATAATTTGTCTTTGTTTTCATCACATGCAGGATGCTTTTTGCTTTGCTCTATTCATAAATACTGGATGAAGAAAACAACCCACAGCAAAATCACTAGTGATTTGGGACACACGTGAGGGCTTGTGTTCAGCACATTGGAGCCATCATTCCATAAAAGGTAGGCATCTTACCCACATGCCCTCCAAGTCCACAGTATCTCACTTACAGACAATGTTACTGAGCAACAAGCAAGAATATGCCAGCTCTCTCTGAAGTGAAACTAGGACAGCCATATTACAAGTAAAAAATGTAGCAATCTCATTGAATGGCAAATAGCCCTTGGAAACAAGATCTGTGAAATATTGTCTCATAGCGTCCTTCTGTGGCACATGTCCCTGCCATACAGCAGGGGCTAGCCTGAACAGGTATCAACCACAGAGACATCAGAACTCTTGGAATACATCTGGTGTCTCTGGCTGGCTGGGAAAAAGCAGTCCTGACTGGAAACAAGCAAGCACTTTGGATTTAGTGACAGAAGACGTGAAGTAAAAACTGGTTGTTGTTAAAAGTGGCACTTTAAAAATCCACAATTACTGCCTCAATATTACACATGTGGGTAAAGGCTGGTTAGCTCATTTTAGAATCCAAGGGCTAAGGTGCACCACTCACAATATATGAGATAACTAGGAAAGCTTAACCTTTATCAGGTACTTGAAGTTATAGGTGATACCAGCTGAGATACCAAATTCCTCAGCTGATGTTCTCAAAACCTGTCTTGCCACTCTCACACTGGCAGAGCTGTGCAGGTGGAAGCAAATGTAACATTGGAGTTTGGACCTGAACTGCAGCTGTCAGTCTTAAGACAGGCAACAGAGCTGGGCGACTGCAGCCTGGTGATTGACTCCTTACTTTGTCAGTTCTGAGGCAAGCACATGACTAGAGAGTTGTGAGGACACATTGGTGGTCACTATGAGAGACTGGCAGGCTCTGTTGCCACAAAGTCTCGTTCCTCAGGCAAGCTGCCATTCTGCAGTTGTGCCTGAGACAGCATCACCGGGTACCAGCACCAACACCATCCCAGACACCTGTGCTCTGAGGTAACGCCCATCTCCCTCAGGAATGCAGTCACACCAGAAACCCCTTACCAGCTCTTTGTGGACCTTCTAACGTGCTGTCTGCATACAAACCTTCAATGAAGTCAGAGGCTGTGTATACACGATGCTTTACATTGCTGTTCCCCTCTGGATTGTTCAAACTCCCAACAGCTAACTCAATCACCTCTATCAACTCATCTCGCTTATCCTTCCTTACAGGTTTTTCTTCTGGGTGACGCGTCAGCCCAGTCTCTAGTTGGTACACCTTCTGCAGAGTAAAGCTCTCAAAGGGCACAGCCGCATACTCTGTGGACAACTTAATGCCACTGTGCACCTCTGCTTTGTCTATTTGGGAACGGAGGAAAGCCAGCAGGTTAGCCTGGACCTTCCCCGGGTTACTGTGGTCAAGCCGAATATCCAAGGGGCCTGGGTACTGGTCCTGCACATTCTTAAGCTGCACACTCCTGCCCTGAAGCTCAGCCTTCAGCTGTGCAATTTGTTTCTTCAAGCTGATGATGTAGTTGCGGTGTTGTTCTTCTCTCTCTTGCAGAATGGCTTCATATCCCTCCTTCACAGTCGGATTGTGCACTCTGGGTAAGACAAGCTGCTGGTTGTCACCCTTGGGTGTGCAAGCCAGCATATAAACAATGGACACCAAGCAACAGGCCACCACCAGCAGGCCTACAAGTCGGGGGAGAAATAGAATAAATCCTCGTCGAAGCATCATCTCTCAACAAGCAGAGTCTAACCCCACACACAGAACAGTTCTTACATCCATGCAGTGCCACAGAGGCTGCTGGACTTGGAGTACTCTTACACAGATGCATGTATGTGCAGGAACTGGTTTGTCAGCTCTCTTAAATGTGTGCTCTGCCTATATAGTGGGCTCTCTCTGGTGTTTACCCAACAGGACCAAAAGTCAAGCTGCGAAGCAGACAGGACACCTCCTGATCCTCATGACAACACCTACGCTGCTGCAATGTGTTCATGCTGATGGAGCCAGCGGACCTGAAAGACAAATGACAAGGACAGTCATTCAGGCACATTAGAGTTTGGTCATTCAGTCCAGACCACTGAGAGTGTTCTACGAATTTACCTTGTTTCTCAACTTCAAGTGCTTGTGCTAAGACCCAAGAGGTGTCAAGACCCTTAAGCAGGAAATCCTATATGTATGCATTTGATTTTAGTTACACGACTTGGCCCATTGCCAATGAAAAAGTAGTCCAGGCCCCAAAGTCTGCCATGCATTATAAATATTAGGAAGTTATCATCTGTTACTTTCTGGCAAGATATTAAAGTGCTCATCTCATCCAAGCAAAGATGGCCCTTCAAGCATTCTCAACTCTTGGATCTCTCAAATTTTGAAGGCAGTCAGTCCCACAGCTACTGCATACGTTTAAGCTTCCAGTCATGTTTTTCCAAAACACCAGGTGACAAATGTCATCCCATTTGAAGATATAAAGCCTGGCTTGAAGTAGAAACCAGAAACAGTTATCAGGGCCAACTGCTGCAGCTAAAATTGTTTGACATATCCTACTAGATGCTCCCCAAAAGACCAAAGAACTAGGGATAGGATTTTTTCAGGAGCATTCTGACCAAGTCTTACGTAAAATCAGGGGAAGCTTGGTTTCCATCTGGAAGGCTGTCATCATTGCACACTACGCTCTAATTTAATGGCCCTCTTATGTTTCTCATAATGTTATAAAAAGTCTTGCAACAATGTACAGTACTACTATGCTTTCCATGTATGCCCTCTGCGCATGAATGAAAACCACAGATGAGGTTTAGGGAAGGCTGGCTTAGGTATTTTCTAAAATCAGAGAAGTTAAAACTGTCAACACTATAATTTTTGTAAGACTTCCTGAAATATACTGAGAAACAGGAAAGAAAAATTAGATGACTGAAGATGAATATTGATCTAGCTGTAACTACATTAAAACAATTGAGCTGAGACCACCAGGGGGATTTCCAAAATTCCTCAGTTTTGGCACAAATCCATGTCAATGCAAGGAACTTCATCATTTACTCAGCTGACAATAGACTTTGTCTAAGGCTGAGTAACATTCTAGATAATACTGTGCCTCTGCATTATTAGACCTGAAGACAATCTATTTAACCCCTTGATGCTCACCCCTTGGATGCATGTATGACATCATAATATTGCTTTTGACAATAGAGATTCATAATCATTTTAGTCATACATCCTTGCCGGCACACCCTTAAGTAAAAACAGTTTTTCTAAGAATAAGGGTATCAGACTTATTTTCATTTATTTCTAGTCATGAATCAAAGTCTTCTGTAGGACTTTCGATCAACTGCTACAAGACTTCCCCCCTCTTGGCTTCACTGATATTATGCTACATACAGTTTTGCAGATATTTCTGACCTTTGAACTGTCATCAATATTGGGTCAGTCTGCAGAGCTTCTAGGCAAAAAAATCCAAACACTTTTAGAGTAGAAATTGAGGGGTCTAGAGTGAGATATAAAAATACTACTGTATTTTTTCTGAAAGTAATGCTGAATAAGCTACTGGAGTATTTACAGGATTCTACAGAAAATGTCAGTGCTTTTAAAAGAATTGTTGATGTTGAGGAGAATAGTCAAGCAGCAGGGAAAAGGACAGGATGAAGTTGGCACCCTTACCTTTATGCTGTGATCTTCTCTTTGGAACATTTTGGTCTGCTACAGCTACTTCTCAGCTTGCCACAATCTTCTCCTGTTTATCTCCTTTCTTATGTCCTTCTCAGAAAACGCGCATACTATAAAAAGCACTGCCAACCTCAGAACACCTCTTCATTGCTTTCACATTTGCCAGCTGCCTACATCTTCAGTCTGTCTCCTGTGTGGTGAAAGGCTGGAGTGGAGATGCTTCCTATGGATGCACTATAAAAGTTGGCCTCCTGCAATGTAAAGGAGCTTGTCAAAGCAGGGAAAATTAATCTGGGCATTTCTAACGCTACAAAAGATCTGACTAGAAGACTGCAAGAAGGTAGTGTGCAGTGAGACAGGGTCAGGAAGTGGTGAGATGTAGTACATAAAGCACTGCTGTGCCTGTATGCTTCACTTCACACAATTAGTCCATTGACTGAATTGGCAGAAGCTGAACATCACTGAAAGGATTAGTTGTGCTAACAGGGTATAAACTGAAATTACATCTCAATGGCTTAGATAAACACACAATTTCATTTCTGTAAGCAGCAACAGATTCGGGTCTGGGTAAAGAGCTCTTCAGATGTTGACCTTAAAATATATGTGTCTGTATGTATAGCTATCTTCACTAAAACATATTGGTTCTCTCTTCAGGGTACTCTTTCTTTCCCAACTAGTTTTCTGGTTTATAATGTCTCTCATCTAAGATGTATCTTTAAAAACACTTCAGGGCAGTAAATTAACTGAGCTACTTTGTCCTTTGAACCACCATTCTCATAACAAGAAATTTAGGCCAATGCACCTTCTTCAGGGAGATCTTAGCATCATGACTGGAGGCACCCGGACAAAAAGCACTCATTACTTGCCCTCTGTTGCTAGATCTGCCTTCTAGAATTGCACTGGTGGCTTCAATGGCATTGCCTTACAGTGACTGACATTTATACATACAGCTGTTACTGTACTACTATCTCATGGGCATGCATGTGAAAGCAGTCCCAATCCATGTCAGTGCCAAAAAAAGCAGATTACTTTAAGTCAACACTGAAGGCGGTCACAGCAAAGGCATCTCAGACAGTACCAGAAAGTGAGGGACGGTAGCTCCTCCTAACAACCGTTCTGTTGATTTCACCAGACCTACACAGTTTCACACCNATGGCAGAAGCTGCAATTATTTTTCATGTAGGTGTTTGAAACATCTTCACTGAACTGCAGCACACATCACAGTGAGATTTCACTAGAATCATATTAATCTCCAAAATGGGCTGTGAGGAGGAAAAAAGGAATAAACGGATGTTTCACCCAGACTTCAAGTGCCTTACAAAAAAAAAAAAAAAGGCTGACATTCTCAAGCCACTTNCTCAGACAGTACCAGAAAGTGAGGGACGGTAGCTCCTCCTAACAACCGTTCTGTTGATTTCACCAGACCTACACAGTTTCACACCAACTGAGAGAGCCTGAGATGAAGGGGAGACAAACTGAAATGTCAGTGTTTTCCAGGAACTGACAAAAACAGCTCTGTATTTCACAGCAGTCAGCTGCATCAAATAGTATTAGTCTATTTGCAAAGAGAAGTTTTAAAATATACGCAGTATGATAGCCAAGGAAAAGGACTTTAATTCTAAAAAAGCCTCTGTTTGCAAAAACATCTTCAACCTCAGTTCGACCTGCTAGCCCAGCCAGAGGTCAGAACAGCTCACGGAAGTCTTTTGCAATTGTTTGCAAGGAGCCTGGGCCCCAAAATGATCTAAACACAGAAACAGGTTCTGTCATCATCGTAAGCACTTTGTAAATGGTTCTGCGCAGTGGAGGGTGCTGCATCCAGTCATACAGAGTGTCAAAACTTAAGGAATTTTAGACGGTATGCACCCACCATTGTTACCTGTTACCCACCAGCATCTGGATTTTTAATGGACTGTAGAGACACAGGAACTTTATCTCTGCACAGAAAAGACAACATATTTCAAGCCTGAATTTTTGACTCCCAAAAGCCAAATTGAGAACTTGTGCTGAAGAAAGGGACTCAAAACAATAAATCTCTTTATTTGTACCTTCCCTCTGAGCTCCACACTCTCTTCGCTCTTCATGTTGAAACAAAAATGGNCAAAAAAAAAAAAAAAGGCTGACATTCTGCAGCCACTTGGCATTTGTCTTGAACTTTTTAATTACAAGGACTGTGCATAGCACTGCAAACAAATTAGGTGGCTTTAAATGTCAGTAACAAGATTTTGTCCTCTTAGCCCCCTGACTGGAATTCTAGCCACTCAGCAGAATGAGACATATCAGAGGGATTAAAACCTAACCTCACACAAGTGTTTAAGGTGCACGTGGAGGGAATGCAAAAAGAATTTTTTTCTCCTTAGTGCCAAATTGTGATTTCTCCACTACTTCTCAGCCCAGTTCACCTGCCCAGGGCTTAATTAAACAAAAGGCTGACTAAAGAAAAGATCCTGTCTGATAAAGTGACCGAGTACACGTTCATAGCCCCTGCTGCATCATCCCCTGTTAAAAACCACACCACCTCTCCCTCGTGGGCTGACACTAACACATCCCAAACAAACCACTTAAAATGCTAACATCCAGTTTGCAATTGATACAGCACTTGGATAAATAAATAAAGGATTGTTGAGAAACAATGTGCAGAATCAAAATGTTAAATGCCAATACTTGAAGACAGTAGACAACTTACCGTAAAAAATCTTTATTTCCTAATCTTTGATTTCAGAGTCATCTTCAATAGAAAATCTTACTTGCATTGCCACACGTACTAAGAGAAAAGTCCCGGTATGTAGCCACACCCACAATTACACTGTCCCCCTGTATAATTAACAATTACAATCTGATCATCTTGCAAGTAGCTTCAATGTCGTGTTTGGAGTAAGATGCTGCTCCTTGAAACATCTACAAAACTGAGATGGTACTCACCTACATAAAATTAAATTGAATGTCGTGTTCAGAAGATGCTGGTCTTTCAGCTAGGCTGGACCTCTCAGCTGTCCAGCCCAATCATAAATTTTTAGGACTAGCCACTATGATATTTTGTTAATTTGCTTTTTAAAAACCAGGCTGAACTTGAGGTCAATTCAAATGTATAGTTTTCATCTCCATTTTAGCAAAGTTCAAAACACTTTCAGAGCAACCAAATTCTTAAACCTTCAGGTCAGAGCTTGCTAATGAGAAATAGA
>VZTM01024288.1:41465-66406 GCA_013400555.1 Jacana jacana | reverse complement strand
CTCCTCTCCTCTCCTCTTCCCCGCTCTCCTCTCCTCCTCTCCTCCTCTCTTCTCTTCCACCATGGTAATCATCTCTATGCTTCAGCCCCTTCCACAGGCCCACTGTAAGGCCATACAGGATGCCAGCTTTGTTCTCTGAATAGTTTGAACTAGACTTGCTTCTACTTTTTGTATTTGTCTCTATGATGGCTCTTCATCCTTAACATGACAGACAGATAAATTGGCCCTACCTGTAACTGCATCCCCTCCCTCAGCCCTGTTCAGAAACCACCAGTTATCAGGGTTATGTATTAGGTTGCTAGTTGCAGTTTTCCAGATAAACTTCTGGAAAAGTTTACTTACTCATTTTCTTCTTCTTGTTGTTCATTTTCTTCTAGCTCATTTTCTTCTGAAGAATGGCACGGTAGCCCTGATGGCCACACAGCTGGAACAGAGGATCATTTGTGAAACAACAGTTTAATAGCTGTGGTTTGGAGGAGGGTAGGGTGTGAGGGCAGGCTATTCTTTTGCTCTCTTCAGCAGAGGTAATTGTGGCTAGTGATGCACATGAAATATTTGCTCCCAATTTAGTCAGATTCACTTTTCCAGAAGTTCCAGAAGTCTGGGGGGTCAGTCCATATGCTCAAACAGCCTAGTCCTGCTTTGGGCGTAGGTCAGGCAGTCAGTTCTGCACCGCAGCCCCTCCCAGCAGGCTGTCAATGCCCGCACCAGCCTAATCTGGGCTCAGCACCAGCCATGCACAACACCTTGTCCTCTGTGTCCATGTGGGGACCCCACGGAAGAGGCATCAGCTTTTAGCAAGCCTGGAGTGTGAAATGGCAGGTGAAGCCATTTTGTGCTGGTATTTTCAGCTTTTCACTGCAAGTGGAGGGTTCATCTCTCTGTCGGGAAGGCTGAGGATACACAGTGCTTATAGCTCTTGCTGATGTATTTATACACAGACACTGGAGTATCCAGGGTGTTAGATTTACTGCAAGATTTTAAATAAACCTAGGAGACTGTGCTTTTCTGGTGTTTATTACGTCAGCATGTTATTTTGGATATTAATTCTCAGACTTATGCCTCTTTCTGAAATAAATGAGCATGGTCAAAATATTGAGTCATTGGAGCCCCCAGTTCTAAAACAATGGCTGGATGTTTAAAAGTGAAACAGGTTACCAATGCAATGTTGGAAACCTCTGCCGACTGGCTCAGAGGGTTAGATTTCTTGTGGGTGTTGCCTCTATCTGCGTGTTGAGCTTTGGTAGGCTTTTATGAGTTAATAAATTCCAAAGGCTGAAGCTTGGCTTTCTAAAATTTGGTAATCATTCCCTAAATGCTAGTGGGAATTCAAAATTACTACATGCAATAACTAACACTTCTTAAAACCCTTCAAACGTTTCCAAACTGCCGCCTACGTGCTCTTCTTTCCAGCATCGATGGCTAAAGATCTAGGGTCACTTCCTGGCACCAAGCATGAATGCAGAGCTCCCTTTCAGTGACACTTTCCTTCCTTGACACTTGCCGTGTGTTGCCCAGGCTCCTTTGTGTGAGGACTGCCACTTACTAACTGGGAGCACGATAACCAGCACAGCGGGACCTTGACTTTGGTTAGAGCTCCAAGGCCGCAGTATAAAGAAAATAATAGCAAAGCATTCAGTGGTCAGTAGGAGGTCATGATTTACTGTGGTGGTCTGAGGGGACATTTTATACGTTTCTTTTGCAGCCCTCGTTCTGCTACTGGTTCTTTGTGTGTTTGCAGTAACTTACTGTTGTGGCTGGCAAGAGAGGAGCACATCTGAACAAGCTGTGGGATCCCACATCCCAGCATTCATCTAGTCCCCATCAAGACTCTTCATCTTTGTTTTGGCAGCCACGTTTACTTTTTTCCAGATTAATATGTGTTGTGGTCCTAATGATCTTCTGCAATAGCTAGTAAGAAAAAAACTCTTTAATGTATAGCTCCAAAGAGAGTACCTCAGGGTCAGTAGTTTTCTATAAAGCAGTCTTACGTGTCTCAATACTGTACGATTTCACTATGGTCAAAAAATCCTTCATCTGGAATCCAGCTCAGGTTATGAAGTGAGAGCAGAAGGTAATATCTGCAGTAGTCTTCGCAGAGGACTTGCGGACGCTCCTGTCCTGTGCTAAAACCAGTGGCTTAATGCCATCTTATACCAACTCTGCTTCTGGGTACCATCTGCAGTTCACCAAACCAGGACACATGGTACCACCCAAGGCTTACACCTCACACGCAGTAGGCAAGGAAGAAAGCCAGACATCTCCTTCTTTCTGTCCCTCCTTTTCCCTCCCCCTTCCCTCCTCCCTTGCCCTCTTCCGTGTGTCTCCTACACATAGCAGAAATATCACGTCCGCTGCCAAGGCAAACTCGAACATCTAGTCTGACTTCCTCCATAAAACATGCCAAAACATTCACCAAACAACTCCCACATCAACACCAACAATTTCTGTTTGGTTAGCTTGTATATTTAGAATTTGGGATGGCGGACAATCCATAATAAACCCAGGAACAGTGTCCAAATAGTCTATTACATCACTATTAACAACATAGTTTTTATTTCTAATTGGAATTTGTTTAGCATCAGCCTCCAGCTGCTGAAACTTTTCCTGACAATTTAAATGGTCATTTACTATCACCTCAGCATTTTCATTGAAAAACTAATGAGATTTTCTTCACTCTCTTACTGCAAGCTAGGTTTTTGGGAAGATCAGATCGTGTTGCTTCCTTTTGTTTGAACCTTTCCCATTTTGTCAATATCCTCTGCAAACACTACTACCAGAACGAGGGATCTGATGTCAGGAATGGTATTATTAGTTGTGCTAATAATTCCTATTTTTTTGCTTGACTTACGCATCTTGTTTATTTTTTCCTTCACTCCACTATATTGAGACCTCCACTATATTGAGCTACTTGAAGATGCTTAATTCCAGCTAAAATTTGCTGCTGCTCAGCACCTAAACTGTTAAGTACTTTTATTGCCTTTATCCAAACAAAAGTTTATGTCAATGGGAGAAATAAGATAATCAGCTCATCAATGTTTGATTATATATTAGCCAGGTGATTTTTAACCCCCATTAATCTATTTATTAAATAGTGTTTTATGTCAGGAAATGACAGCAGCTGTATTATACTTACTTGGTTTCAGTATTTTCTGTGCTTTGAGTGTACTTGGGTTACAGAAATAGATCCTACAGATGGATTAAAACATACCCATGTGTTGAAACCAGGCGATCAGTCTCACATTTTACAGGTATTCATCCAAACAGCTAGGATATAGCTAGCTAAAGGATTATTTTTAATGTGTTTCTCCAAAGTTCTGTAACCTACTCTGTTCACAAGGCTTTGGCTGATCTCAGTAAATCTTCAACCCTAAAAGTTTTATCATTTTTCTATCAAGGATTTGGGGAGGAGGGGTGTGGGAAGATTGATCTTAGATAAGCAATGGAAGTTGGTTAAGAAAGGAGATGGCTGTCATCTGTAGCCTTTCCAGACACAGTTCCAGTGATACAGTTCCAGACAGTCACCTGAGCATTTTCTCTTTGTCTCAACTATAAATCACAGCCTGGTAATGGCCAAGGCTGACACCTTGACATTTTCAAGAAGAGTAAAAGACCTGATTTGAATGGAAATCAATTTCATTTCACAAATCTTGGGATACTACTCCAAACCTGGTATTGTTCTTTTTTGTGTCTTACTCAGAATTTCCATGATCTTGATAAAGGATTAGTTGTGTTATACAATGACTTTCATTTCCTACACACAGTTTAAAATTACAGAAATATGCCTGTGTAAGCAGTGCATCACAGGACCTGGTTCCACACAGGCGTGGGAAAGAAACTCCCTTTTCTGACAGCCTGTTGAAGGTGATGGGCAAGGCTCCTTCAGCTGATGGTGCAACTTTAACTACCTTACCTTTTTACCACCTCCCCAGGCAGTAGCTACCTTGCAATGGAAGGAAGAGAAGGCACTGCTCAGAGTGTGCAATTTCACAGCCCTGCTACGCTGGACATGAGTGTCTGTGGGGTACTCTGAAGGGATGGCAGTGCTGGTATACTAGGATTTGCCATTGCACAATAGATTTTCATGCTTGTAACTGCCTTTCTGAACTCCAAACAGCCCAGAACTTCTGAAGATCTCCACTGCACTTTTATTGTTTGAATACAGAAAAAGAAACCCAACAGTAATGGAATTAAAGGGCTTTGTGTTGTGGTGTTGGTTTTTTTTCTGCTGCCTGATCTGTAAGAATGTGCTGTAAAGGCAAGATATTCCCCATTCAACGAGGAAGAAGAAGGAGCTTAGCAATTGTAGCACCCACTGTTGCCCTGAAGAGTGTAAGTAAATACAATCCAGAACTTGCATTGCTCCAACTGTCTGATAATGTAGCACAACAGCTCTTTTGGAGTAAGACTGTCTGTGAGGGAAACTCCCTCGTGTTGCAGATGAGGTAGTGCATGTAGCCACTGCCCCAGCTGAAGGCTTTGAGGGGGCATCAGACCTTCAGTGACTGAAGGTCTAAAACTGACCCTAAAATATTCTTTCCAATGTCACATGAGGAGCTACAGCACTCTGCAAAACGTCAGTTCTCTTACTTGGCAAAACAAACCAAAACTGGAGGATAATTTGGTTAAAAAAGAGGGAGGATCATGTGTGTGTGAGAGGTGGTGCCGTGTAATGTGTATATGAGAATCTAAGCCAAATGAGTAAGTTGTGCCAACAGATCCACTCCTGTGTGAAGCTGAAAAAGGGAAAACATCCTTAGCGCACAGAGGATTTAAAATGTCTAATGGTCATTCCATGTTTAAGCCCCTTAAACAGGATAATGTGAAGTGTGTAGCGTTGTCTATAGCAACAGGTGTGAAATCAAAGGTAAGGATTTTTCTCCCTTTCTGTCTCTCTTGCCTGCTGCACAATACTCTTGAAAACCCCATAAGAACCTCATTAAAACTGTGCATGTATAACACAGCCCTAGTGCATCAAGTGACTTTCAAAGGCTATAGCTGTGGGCTGTCTAGACACTGGCCGTTGGCTTTATCACAGCACATCTTAAGAAGCAGCAAAAGACAGAGTGCTGGTGTGGAATGAAATGCTAACAGTCTAGCAAATTGCTAGCATCTAGCTCAGGATTTTTTCTCTCTGACAGTAGCCACAAGCACATGCCCAGGGAAAAGGATAAGACCAAGAAAAGCATAGCAATACTCCTCTGGTGTGTTTTCCTGTCTCCTGCAAGCTGGAATGCAGTGAGTTACAGGGGGTACCAAGCTGTTTAAGCACTCTAGGCAGATTTTTTCTTTCCTTTCTTCTTTGCATTTGTTTAATTACTTCTGCTTTAATTGTATGAAGGCTTTTGATATCATTACAATGGTATCTTTCCCTGATTACAAATATCTCCATGTTCTGCAGATCCATTTGTGGCTGAGGAGGACTGAGAAAATGTTGCAGCCCTGTGTAAGTGGTTTCCATGGACTTCCAAGATGCAACAACTCTATGCAGCCTGCCCCATTATGCTCACTTAATTTGCTTTCTCTAAGTGTTTTCCTGACAGGTGGAATCTGTAATTTGTAGTTATATGACAGATTTTACCTGGGGCCAACTTTTTCTTTCTGATATGTATAGCTTATTGGCAAACTTTTCAAGCCACACACTCTTTGGTAGATTTTAAGGTAGATTGGATCAGAACTGTGACATTTGGCACTGTGATATTCTCATGACTTTTTTTATCAGTGCAAATCATGCCCTGGAAGACAGAGGTATCTTGCAGCCTTGTAGTTTCCATAAGGGAATTCTTTGGACTTGTTAAAGCCAAGGGGAAATTTTGGTATTGCCTTCAGCTGAGAAGATGTTATAATCAAATTTAAATGTTTTGAAGAAAGGCCACCATCCTTACAAAACACTTAAACTATATTCACTCCCGAAAAGCTCCATACTATGAGTTTGATCTTTTTGTACTTAACATATCCCCAGATTACATGGGGAACAGTGTAAGGCACTCTGGAAGGCATTTGTCACCATAGCAGCCCTTGTCAGAATATCGTACTGACCGAGGCATGGGTTTCAAGGACAAGATGAAAAGTTTACATTGAAGACTGAGTCAAAGCAAAATACTAGATCCAAAGGGTTTTAAATAATCTGTATTAAAAGACTGAAAGATTCTGTTTAGATTTCAGCAAAGAAATATAATATTTAGCTAGCTTGCTCAGGATCTAAAAATCGCCACAAAAATAGAAACAAACCAAGTGGTCTCATTGTGTATCATTTAACATGATGCAAAACTATCCTGGTGTACTTTTAATGCAACATGAGTTTAAATATTAACTATTTAGTTTAAACAGAGTTTAACTAAAGTTTTAGCCTTTAATACAACAGCTTTATTGGATGGTTCATGTAGACTGTACATGAGCTTTTTAAAGTGACTATAGCACCAGAGTTCGTAAATTGTATGATTTTACTAAAGGCACTATCTGAAGTAACTCCCAATCCCCCTTTTACAATTTATTTCTTTTTTTGTAATCAAAATTTAACATCTAATAGTAAGTGCTGATATTAGGAGGATTAGATCAAATAAAGCTACTCTGCTATATAGTGCCAGTTTGATAGGTCATACTACTACATGTTTGATGAGGCCAGTCAACATAGGTTCATAGGGCTACTTAGAAATGTTTAGAAAATGTAGTAAAGCTATAGATGTCTCATGCCATTTACCCTAGGCCGTCCTACTGTTGCCACAACAGAAGACTGCAAGTCCATAGGGACTGTGTGACGTATCCACTAGATCTATATCTCAGACACTCCAAGGCACCACAAAGGACAACAGACACTTACACGTAGGAAACTGAGGCTTGTGTTACCAGTCTCATTCCATTGGACTCTCATGAACTCCACAAACTCTGTTGTTTGTCCAGAAAGGTTTCTCCCTTAAAATATTCCAGTGTGACTTTTGGAGTTTACATTTTCAGGGGGAGCTCTAATAAAAGCACAGCAGATACTTGCATGTAGCTCAGATTTATGTAAGCCAGAGTTTCATACACAGACGCAAGCCAGAATTTGACCGCTGTTACTGCTACACCAGTCAGATCATGACTGCTCTTCTTTTACTTTCTTCTTTATTTTTTTAATGTTGATGTTAAAAGGATCAACATTAATCAGCTTTAATCTACAGCTGTCTCTAATATTTCTGCCATGACAAAACGGTGATCTCATTTTTCATTAATTGGTCTTTTCCTACTGTTTTCTACAAACATCAGAAGATCAACTGAGGCACATATTTAGATTTCAGCTGTGCAAACATATACTATGTCAGAACACTGTGTTACCCTTTTGAGAGCTGCAATAAGCAGCTTAAAGTGTACAGTCCAGGGATTTGTCAGTGATAAATGTGTCTCACAGGTGAGGACGGTTGCTTCCTTTCATGAAAAGCTCCTGTCCTAATAGTGGAGGTATCAGAAGCAAAGCCAAGACTGGCAGCTCCGTTGGGCAGTGGTACCACAAACCCACACTGAGACCCTCCTTTGCTTCAGCCCCTGTTTAAGCCTGTCTTTCCTCAGCAGAGCCATGTAACTGAGCAGGAAAGGGCAGTTCTCCATTCTGGGAAACACTGGCACAGTGTCTGCAGGCTCAGATGGGAAACAAAAACATTTGAGTAGCAAAGTCAAGATTTTGTTCCTTGTCCCCTATGTGAAGACCAGGGTATTTTTTGTTTCACTTCTTTAAAATGGAAACTGAATTTCTCTTTCCTGTGCTGAACTGGATGTTACCTTTTCCCAACAGTTTTCCTCTTCTTTTGCACTATTTGCATGCCTCTGAATTTCCCATGAGGACACACTCTGTAGTAAAGTGTAAAGAGGCATTTTTAGAAAATTTCTCTCAAAAATGAGTTATCACTTTACTGAGTTAGATCCTTGAAAGCTGAAAACCAGTGCATTAAAGCCAATTTCAAGCAGTTACAGAAGACATATGCCAAAAAATCCTTTACACAGTTTGAAGAGAATCAGCACATTCTCGGACTGGCTGAAAAGCGAGTTGCAAACATTTCAGAGATACAGAGCTCAGTGAAAGAAAAGCACAAGGACATTTATATTTTCCATGCTGAAAATGAGGCCAAATTCATGACCAGCATAATCAGGTTCAGGCCCACTGACTTTAGCAGACCTCACTTATGCCGAGTGTCAGGCTGGCTCATTGAAAATAATACCGTCATCCCCCTTTGATCTCCGTTACTGCTAACAAAACCTGTGCATGTATGGAGAGGTCATGCTCAAATTCTCTATGGATACTCTACCACCTCAGTCGATTGATTCACTGGCTGAGGTAGTAATGGTAAGCATTTACAAAATCAGGATGCTAGTCTCAAACAATATGGAGATACGGAGATCTACATAATAAGTTGCCTGTGGAGCTTTGTGGGTTTTGTGTCCGTTTGTTGGGGATATTTTTAACGTTTTTCTAAAAGCTAGAATTCTAATAACATATTGCTGAATGAATTTTCCTTTTTGTCATTACTTATACAGCACTGTGCAGTAGTGACATACATAACCCACTTCAGAAGGCACCATACTTAAATGAGTGTTTCTTTTTCAGACAGATTTATTACTAGACTGTGAGCTTTTTTCTGAAAAAGAACCACCAAACCTGGACTTCACTTACCCAGTCAGAAGAAAAAAAGCTTGTGCAGGATAAAAATATGAGAACAATAATATTTCCTAATCGCATTCTTAGGTCGGAAATTATTTTGCTATCCTAACTCCCTGGAATAATATGGTTTTTTCACAAGTCTCTCATAAAATTAACAATGGCAAGAACATTTTGACTCCGAATAGCATGCCTATGTGAGAGTCTGAAACCATGGAGTTCCTAGCATCTGGGGTGAGGTCTCACTGTTCAGCAAGCTGCTCTGGATAGCTCTGGCAGCAAGCTGGAAACACCCCTACAGAAGTGCAGAGCAAAATAAGTGGTTTATTGGGTTTAATTGTGCTTTTCTAACAATGATGTTTCATTAAAATCTCTAACATGCACACACGTAAACAGATATATATGTTATTTTATGAAATCACTCTAATCTGTTTAACATCAAATCCACATCTCTGCCTAACATGGTCAGAGACTGATTTTGAGGTCCTCGCAGCAGTAAGTAGTAGGTGCACACACACAAACAAACATACGCATATATGACTTTATTTAGTTTGTTTTTCAAGACACTCATTTGATTTTGGTTTGGTAAGTGTTTTTGTCTTATTTCTCAAGGAATTTTTTCACAGCCACGCCATGAAGCCTGGCAGAGCAGGGTGCTGGTTGTCCATAGCCAAGCTGCTGGTGTGTGCCCCTGTGCCTGTCCAGCTCAGTGAGCCATCTTAGGACGGTGTTCTTTGCTGCTGGGGGCTTTCAGTTGGGAAGAGCCCCACATCCAGCACTGGTGGTGCTTGAGAGCACCATGATTAGCTGCCAACAGAGATGTTCTGATGACTCTCAAGAGCATGGGTCTGTTTTGTGCAGCTCATGTAAGGGGCTGTGCTCAGGACATTTTGCTGAGAGCTTTAAACTCCTGTCTTTAAGTCGTTTAGACATTATGGTCTCCAAAGTGAGATCTTTGGTGCTTTGCTCAACTGAACTTTTCCTACGTGTGTAATGGCTTGTGGATGGAAGAAGTAGGAGGGGAAGGTGACAGGGAAAACTAAGGGTTTGATTGGCATGCAATGATTTTGGACCAGCGGGAAGCAGGCGCCTCTGCTCTCCAGCCCACACATACTTCTCAGTCAATATATGTTGAGAGGGGAAAGAAGCCGATATTGTTCCCTCTAAAATTAATTCCCAGGTAGCCAGTTACTCCTGGTTTTTAGCTCAGAGCACACTGTAATTGCATTTTTCATTTCAGTAATTATAGAGGATATTAAAGTGGATAGACAGTTGTAGCAATCTGGCTCTTTAGACATATCCACTTGTCCAAGATCAAATGGCTACAGCATATTTAGGGTTACAGTCTCCTTCTTTTCCTTCTTGTTCTCTACTGCAGTGGATTTTTTTTTTCGGCGTTACCATGGCAACTCTATATCTGGCTGCCAGCTCTGTCGTAAGTTATTGAACTGAGACTGGCTTTTGGTTTAGCAGATAATTAGGTTCTGTCTCACAGGTTCATTTTCCTGTGACTGGGACGTGAATATGACCTACAGCTGGCCTCAATTTCAGTGTCACAGACAAAACTTTAACCCTTCCCAGTCTTGCCACTACTGTACCCTCCGCGGTGGACAGCGGTGATTGCAAAGGCTTTCCCGGGGGTGCTGGACACAGCACACCCTCCTGAGTCCTCAGGGCTCATTGCCCAGGCTGTGCTAATCCTCAGCAAGGAGGGAGACATCCCGGCTGGCACTCAGGCGCGGGGCGGGTGGGGGGAAGAGTATCGCTAGCACAAGATGAATATTGATTGTCTGGTATGTAGATTTGTCGGAAAGGTAGGTTCACTGCTTGATTAGTGACCCTTTAAATAATAGAAATGCAAAGGGCGGTGGCAGGCATTTTTTTGCTTGACTCGGGGAATATGAAATATTTACGAGAGGTCTGTTTTAGCACACAGGGCCCCGTCTTTGGCTGGAACCCGCAGCAAGGGAGTGAAGCCGCGGGGAGCCGCCATGTCGTTTCCACATGTAACTCCCTGATTTTCCTTTTATCCTCTGGGAGAAGGAGTGGTCCAGCCTGGGGGGTGCTGGGCACCTGCCACCAGAGCCGCTCAGACCCCAGCGCCCCAACCCTGGGGCAGGTGCAGGCAGCGCAGCACCTCACCGGACAGACCCTCAAGCTCACATAATAAGGCCTGAGAGGGAGGAAGATCCACCATTTTCTTCATCACGGTTCTTAAACCTGCTCCTTTTTCAATGTATGCATCACACGGTCTTACAGTTTTAGCCGTTTCAAGCCAGGGCATAAACCCCTCTTCTGTCTGTGGAAAAACCTGCAGTGAAAGATATCGATTGAAGGGAAATTCCACAAGATTTTGCCAGCAGATATTTCCTGAGTTTGTCTATGGGATAAGGCAGGCTTTTCCTACCCTGAAAAGAGCAAGGGAGGTTTCTCTCCCGGAGCCGGCATCTCCCAGAGGGTTTTCCAGAGGAGCTCAACACTGTTGGTGTAGGCGTCACGGATCTGTTTCTCTGGGGCTACAGCTTCTCGCTGACTATCTGGCAGCGCACACCATAGTGCTGCTGGGACTCGCCCCATCTGCGTTTCCTATTGACACTCTTCTTTCTGGGGATTCTCACAAAAAGAAAAAAAAAGGAGGCTAGCTGCAAAAAATTGATGGGCTTCCACCATCATCCATCACAGGGCTCCCACATTCAGGGTGTTCTCTGTGTGTGCTATGGATGTGTGGATGGGGGTGCTGGCAGGGTGGACACTTTTCCTCAGCGTCCCTTCCCCCTCCCCACCAAATTATTTGCAGTGATGTCTCTTGATTGGAAGGTCAAAGTGTTCAGACAGGGCATCTGTCTTGCCTGTATGGAACATGTCCTTCCGAGCTAATCTCCCTGCCTGTGTTTGTTGATAACAAATAGCATGCTGAAAACCTACATATTACACAGGACAAAGTAAGTGGCATTTCATAAACCAGAGACACTGATTTCTCATCAAGGATCACACAGAAAGCTGCAGATTTAGCATATATGTATGACCAAACTGATCAAAAAAGGCCTTTGAGGTACTTCTTGATTAGCATATTTAGCGTGGATTAGATGTCCTTGCAACGATAGAGTAAAAGTTTTGTTGAAGGGTTGAACTCAGAGTGGGAGTGGGCCAGAGGGAATCCCCCCTTGAATTACAGAAGAGAGATGTGGAATTCAGTGTGCCAGTTGGCTGATAAATTATCCAACTGCTGGGTGTTAATGAACGTTGCCATGGCTGGGACCCCACAGCTCTGAGCTGGGAAGCTGGTTGATACCACATCAGCAGCATGTTACAACGTATCAGTGGTATATTACTACTTTAAAAAAAGAAGTAAACTTACCACCAAGGGAACATTTTCCATTATAAATATAATCAATAAAAAATTATTTCTTTGTGTAAGAAATTTTTATTTTCCTTTTTTTTTGTCTTTTCCAGTTTTTATAACCAATAAACAGACTAAGTAGTTTCAGTTTTTGTTTAGAGTTGGTTTCACTATCTGGCCCTCATATCTTGGCATAGTCCTGTAATGTTTCATCTGTGATCAGAGTTTAAAGCCAAATGAAACACTGTTTTCATTGGAACCACTAGAGAAATCAGGCAAATATTGCCAGTGGGATTAAGTATTATAAAATATAGATAAGAAATCTGAATGTTTGGCCTAGAGCAACCTGACCTTGTCCCAACAACATTTGCAAATGAGGGCATGCAAACTAGCTCACAAGGTGGGGGAGAGGGAGGAAAAAAAGAGTGTGGGGGGAAAGCCAAGAAGATTGCATTGTTACTGTTTCATGATTTCCAGCTTGAGTAGCTTGAATTCTTAAAGCAAGAACCCTTATTGAAGGTAATTAAGACGACTAGCCACCACAGTATATAGTGTTTACCACAACTAGCAGCAAATTAGTCTCTTCCAGAGGATGCAACGCTGTCAAGACCTTCTGAGTCCCTGAAGTCCTTTCATAGATGATGCTCTCTAATGTCAAAGACAAAGTCTTGCAGGATCTCACCTACTCTCAGCTACTGAGAGCAACTTCTGCTTATTCCTGGAACAATTCCTAAAAATTGAACAGAAGTTCAAGCTAGAAGGAGTAAATTACAGCACTTCTTGCAATGTGAGGCTTTCTTTGCTGTTTAAATGGTTTTTTTTCCCCCCACTTTACATCATAGCTACAAAAGAAAAAATAAACTGAAACAAACAAAACAACCTTCCCCATCACAAATTCTATTTTGTGAAATTCCTGAAAATGTTTGGATTTACTGATAAATTATTTCAGTAAACTGGGGCTGGAAATGGTGGGAGTCTTTGCAACCTTCTAAATTTATACATCCTAATTAAATGTTCTTTACTACTCTCTGACAGAACCTGCCTCTATGTATTGCCTCTGTGGCGGATGTTGGCTGCTAAACTTAGATGGAATCATGTCTCAGTTATGTACCTTGAATGGGCTGTGAGAATGCTTCCTCAAGTATGCCTCATCTTTTTGATTTCTTATCATTTTTTATCCTGATGAGGTACTTTGAATATTTCTTCAAGGGGAGCAAAATAAAGTCCCTTAATTTAAATATTTCATTGTGACAGTGAAATTGTATGCGCTTCAGACACTTGGATTGGGTCCTCATACCCATAACAGACTAGGAGTAATACAAAATATTCTGGTTTAAAAATCAGAAAGTACTTCTTTTCCCTTTGGTTTTTAAATTTTCAACTAGCTTTTTTATTCTTTTGCTCAGATTATCAGACAAATGGGGGAAAAAACGGGTCATAGAATTACAGAAAACTCTCCTTCAACTCATGGTCAAGAGTGATGTAATTCATAAATTTACATGGATAAAGAAGAAAATATTAAATTACAACATATAGCAAAAAGGAGAATAAGAGCTTGATCTTTACAGGTGAAAATTCATGATATAACTTTAAAAAACTAGCTGTGGTTCAAATTTTTTGGAAAGAAAAATTATTCTTTTTTTCCAAAATCAAAGTGTTGTTTCCATTCGATAGTTGATAATGCGCCATAGTAGAATCCATGTGAGGATGCATCAGCAAACAAAACTGCAGCCTGTTATCTGTGTAATGATGGTTGGTATTTTTAAAGTTTCCTTTTTTACTGTTTTTTTATTAAACACAAAAACTGCATAGATAAGACATCATTTTGTTTCAGCTTTGTAGAATAGAAATAATTTTTCATTATAGAAGAAACAAAATGGTGGCAAAAGCTCCAATAAAACTAGTAATAACATTTGAACTGTCTGCTTCAAACCAGAAATGATCTTTGACCCAGAGAGCACTACTGTCTCTTGCTTCTATGCTGGTGGGGCACATAGCTTTACCTCTTTGGCACTCTCAAGCCGAGAAAGACTGCGACTGCTCCTGAGGATGGACCTGGGCAGAGGCATCCCTCAGAGGAAGGAGAAATGGGAGCTTGCCAACAGCAATATCTTGCGTGCTGAGTTCAGGCCAGCATCAGCACTCCCGAGGCAATAACGTTGAGCAATGTTCACCTTTGTGGTCATCCTTCTAGTGAGCACAAACAGCTTTGCATGTCTTGAACTCATGTTTTGGGTTTGGACAAATGTCACCGTGGAAGTCTTCTGGGGTAGATATAGCAACTCGTACAATGAGTTTTCTCAGGTGCTGTAGCAGAGCTTTGACAGTCACACTTGGCCAGGATGGCACTTCATCTGAGCAAGGAGGTTCTTTTCAATCTTTAAAATGTGCACTTTATTTTTAAAAGCGTGATGTAAGAACTTCCTTATTTATTAAACAGTGAATAATAGGCTGTATGCTTGCCACCTTAATCACTCATATCTAATCATTCTTACTAGCTCCATGGGTGTGACCTTTTCTAAAATAATTTCCATGCAGCAATAGCAATAAGATACTTTAAGCAGTGCATTTCTGGGAATCATTGCACTTCTCAGGTGACTGAAGTCACTCATTCTTCATCCTCATGCTTCATAACACATCTGAGGCATGAAATTATTCCCTTCCAGTGTGATGCCTTCTCCTACTCTTATTTCTTAAATGATTTTTAAGGATTAGGGTGTTAAAAGCATTGTGAGAAATTCAGGAAGAAAAAAAAAAAAAGGAGAGAAGATAATTATTCTTTTTAAAGAAAAGTTATCAACCTGATCCACATTTCAGTAATTTTATTCCAATCATGAGAGTCTGAATCTAATATACGTCCATAGTATGTGCTAGCAAAAATATGGAGAGCACAGTATCTTTCTTGACAGTGTGCTGTAAACAAAAATTCTGTCATATATATAGTAGAAACGACCCGAATTGATGAGGTTGTTTTTTTTTATTTACAAGAATAAGTAAAAATCCATTTCTCTGTCCGTGGATGGGTAAAGCCAGCTGTCTCATGTATGCAGGTACCAGTCTTTGTTCCCAGAATTTTATGCATTCAGCTGTGATTTCTCTCTAAATCGTTTCACCATATCTTGATTGATTTGTAGACAGAATACAAATTCTCCTGAGACAAATATATCATTACCATTTAAAATTGTAATCTTTTTCAGAAGAAGATGTTGGGTTTTTGCCATTAACATTTGAGAACAAAAGGCTGGAGTTTTAGCATTTGGTGCAATACTGACAAGCTGCAATAGCCACCCTTGGGTTTTTTCCCCATGTTAGCATCTAGTTGCAATATGGGGAAACTGCATTTGTTTCATGTTCTCTATAAACAAATGTGTACACAGTTATAGAAAGACAGCATCATGGTATTTATTTTACTGTGAACAAGGACTGTAAAAGGCCAACATGAATTTTAGCTAGAGGACTAGAGAAGTAACCCTTCTTTTGGGGTCTAAATTCTCTCTAAAGCAAAGGTTTGGAAAATGGTGTATTTTACTAAGTCATCACTTAGTAAAGTCCTTTCTTACAAAGCTCTGGTGAGCATTACTCTCAAGGTTAAAGTTATATATGTATCTGCGTGCTCTGATGAATAAAAGTTTTAGCTGCTTCCATTTCTGCCTCAGTGACAAACTTTATATATTGCAAGAAAATGCTAGAGCTATTAATAAAAATAAAAAATATCTTTGATACTCAAGGCTGCATCACTGGCACAACTATTTCTCAGTTTGAAAACATATAAATATGCAATCAAATATTTATCAGTAATACCTTACAGCAGCTAATGCAGCAAAAATTATTTTACACATTATTTTCCAATCCATTATTCTCATACACATAACAAATACCATGTGATAGGTAATACACACTATATGATGTATATAGGGTCTGGTTTAAAAGTAGATTCCTAAAAAAGGTTATTTCTTTCTATTTACTCTCTTCTCTCTCCTGCTGTACCCCGTCTCAAAACCCTTTTATATACCAGGTAAAATGTCAAAAATGGAATGAGAAAACGTGATTACTTTTCTGTTTCACTAGGTAATTGCCTTCATTAAAATTAAGATTTGTCTCTCCTCCTTATATGATGTGATGTGTAAATCTTTACAACTTTTATTTTATCTACCTTGTATTTGTAAGATATGATCACTGATCTGTTAATGGCATTTTTCCACACAAGTGTGATGAAAAATATAATCCTCAACATCAGCAAATGGGTATTTTGCTTCTCACAGTTGAGAGAGAGCATCCCAGAAAAGGCAACCTAATACAGGTTATATGTGGTGTGATTTTTATACATGTGCTATGTCTTATGCAGATAGAATGAAAATTATTTCTTTTAGAATAAAGCCTTTAATTAACAAAAGGGAGAATTGCCAAAGTTCTTTGAAGTTTGATCTCCAAGTTATTTTAACAGATTCCTTTTTGGAAGTCTTACTAAAAATTTTATGATGGTTCGTTTGAGACAACTGCTGGTGTCAGTTCTGCTCCCAGTGGGCAAATACATAGACATTTATCAATACTGAAGGGACTGGGAAATAAATAGCTTACAGGGAGTAAGTTCTCAAGAAGCAACAAAGAGGTAGCGTTCACCCAGGAAGGGCCAGTGTGGTATTTGTAACATCATTTCCCTCTTTTTTGATTAATTTTTGAACAACTACAGTAGTCCTATCTGTAGGCATATGAGGCAGCCTGTTTGTACATAGCAGACTCTGAATTTCAAGCAAATTGAACTGTTGTGTCTTTTTCAGAAATTTTCATCTTTTGCAACTCAATGGTTTCGAAAAATAATCCATCCTGCTTATGGTTCAGCAAGGGAATGGAGTTGTTACCAGAAAACATTCTCAGAAAACGTTCTTCGTCTGATGTGCTTTGCCTGGATATTGGGAAGAGAGAGCAATGAGAAACTTCCAAGCTCTCTGGTCCCATCCTGCTGACCTTAATTGTTTAGCTAGCTTGTAAGGGACTTTCAGTTCCAAGCTGAATGGCAGTTCCCAACACTGTGAATCCAAATTCTGTGCCTCTTACTGCTCTGAATGTCCATAGTATTCAATATGCTGTGGGTTACAGTGTTATAAAAAGAATGCAGTCACCTATAGCTAAGTAGTTGGTTTCTGTACTCACCTGGGAGAGGTTTGGGAGAGATGTACATGTGTTTCACATCTACTGGTTTCTGGAATTTTGATGCAGTGATCTTTGGCTTGTTCTTTGCCCATTCATATTGTACCTATTTAAGCTCCAGATGTGAACAAGAAAAATTAATTTCTTCCTATTACATCTTTTAATACTGTCAGATGAGTATGAATCTCAACTCTCTGGAATATATTACATCAATTCTTTATTTTGTTTAATGATCGTTAAAACTTCTATAGCTGTGAATGTATGCATATTTTTATTTTAGGATTTTCACAGTGCATTGCATCTCCTGGGATGTGAATTTTCTGCATGTTGTCTTGTAATCAAAAGCTGTTGTTATTTACATTTTCTTCCTGGCCATTTTTGTATAATATGCTATCCTTTTTATTATTCCTAGCTAGAAAATACCAGCACAATTTTGTTTGGAACAGCTGACATTTTGATAGAAAAAAAAATACTTAGTTAAGTATTTTTAAATTATTCTTGGTTTGTTTTTCTTTTCTTCATAATGCCAGATATCACCTTTGATTAATAACAATCATATATAGGCTTTGTTCCTCTTATCTGGGTGTCAGCAGTAATTGGAATCCATATCCATATCCTACCTTGCAATCATGCTGCAAAAGGCCAATAAATTCCCGCTGAGTGTGTTACTTGTTAAATTTAGTGCATTACATTCAGGGTAATGAATAAAAGCAGTGGGCCGTTACTGTCTGGTTGGCAGAGGAAGAGTAAGAACAGCCAGACTCCCCTGAGGCCCCGAGCAGGCTTAAAACTGTGACAGGCAGAATCAAGGGACTCCCTGAGCATCACAGTTCAGTTTGTCTCCCTTAATTTCCTCTTCTACAAAGATTTTAGAGGAAATGGAGGGAGGTGAGGTAATCTTCTACAGAAATACAAAATACACCATGCTTGTATACCAGTACTCCCCAGTGCAGAGTCTCTTCTAGGCAAGTGTGTTTAAAAGTAATATATCTGTGTTAAGCACTCAGCTGATGACAGGTTTGACTGTGCTTTAAGAGATGCATGTATCATATAGATAAAGAGAGTGTAATGTAGGTTTTTATATATTTATAAACTATACACATAAACGTATGATTATAACCAACCTGTGTTAACCCCGTCTTGGAATGTTGACTGATCAAAATAAACTCTCAGACTTCTGTTTTGGATATCTGAGTGTTGATTTGGCTGGAAGAAATAGCAGTGTCTCCCTAACTGTGGTGAGAAAAAAATCTGTCCTTCAGTCCTGCACGTGGACCTGCTAAGTTCTTGAATTTCCATTCCTCCTGGTATGCAAATTTACAGTGTTTAAATGATGAAAATCAATTAAATGATGTTATGGAATAACTGAAGTAATAAGACATAATAGAGTCTCAGTGAAAGGATACACAAACCTCTGAGACCAGTAAGGAGCTTCTTACTCCTCCAGCAACTGCCTTTGGATTTTGCCGTGCCCCTGGACAGAGAGAGCACGCGAGTGTGCCCCCTCATCTTGAAAGAGCCTGGTTCGAGCCCTTCCCATGCCTATTCAGGCAGCAAAGTTAGGAGTGAAGAGAGCCTTATGTGCCCTACATTAGCCTCTGCCAGAGTGAGATAGCATGTCCAGGGCACCCATCAGCCCATCAAGAGCTGGAAAGATGCTTTGGAGGCTTTCCCTCTCACCCCCAATGCCAGCTCCCTATTCCTTTGGGAGACCTTGAAAGGGAGTCTAGGATGATCACATTCAGCCTCAGCATTTTCTGGGCCTATGAAATTATGATTTTTGGCAAGATTTGGACTTTCACCTTATCCTTATTTGTCACCACCGACAATACAAAGTCTCCTGGTTTGCTCTGGCTTTCCCGCACCAGAAAGCTACCCAGTTTCCCCTTCTCTGTCAGAAGCTTCTCTGCCTCCTTGCCAGTGAGGTGCCCATGGTACCACCTTTCCAAGGTGGGGTGAAAGAAGGTGCACTTCTTTCAGGGACACCTGTCAAGGCCTGCAACCTCAGCAAATTTCCTGAACTAGAAATACTGAGTAGCAAATTAATTATACAAGCATGTATCAGGTAGATCCCATGTAACAAAGCTTTATTTTCAACAGAACTAAAATCCAACAAACAGAAAAAAATTATGGGGGAGGTCTTACCTCTGCTGTAGTCAGAGGCAAAGATTTTACTTCTTCAGAATATAATCAGTGTGGGGTTGCTCTCCTGAGTCCTGAAGTAAATTTTTGACAGTAAAGAAAAGGTCTCCCTCTTATCCTTCAAGAGCAGGGGTGGATTTTCAAACTTACAGAGAAAGCATAGGCTCTTTGGGTTAAATCCATCACAGGATTCAGGCTCTTTAGCTCTTCTAACTGTTCCTGGAAACAAAGAGAGTTAAAATTCAGATATTCAAATCATCCATTAAATTGGGTGAGTCTAGCCTCTAAGTACTGGACGTTTATATGGACTTTCATTTTCATCATTAAAGCTGTTGATATGACTAGAGCTCTGCTTCTGAACATGACTGTGTTGAACAGGTAGCTGGCTTGACCAACTTTAGAAACTAGAAAGCACGTGCTTCTGTATCTGTATCCCTTGCAATCTCTGTTTTGAGATGCATAGCACACCCAAGTAAAGAGTCTTCTGCAAAACACAGGTGGGGTGGTGGACAAAAAACTATCAAGTTCACCGTGTCCATGGATACTGCTCTGATGGTCCTGCACAAATGCTCTGGAAAAGCATGGGGCTTCAGCCAACATGGCAGGAAAAACTGCAGCCAGAGATGCATGGGCAAATGACATCTGCTTCTATTTCACTTCTTATTGGAGTATAATTTTTGTGGTTTAATTTTAGTATTTTTAGTAATATTGTACTTTAAAATTTGCTGAAATAATTTGTTTCACAGTGAGAAAAATTGTAATAAGAAGGAAACCTGACAGAAGAAAATAAACCATGCAGGCTTTCAACCTCCGTATCTTTGTGTAAGATTTAGTAGAGGGTTCCTTACTTTATGATTTGAAGTATCTAGATTTAATGTCAGATTAACTTGTTTTATAAAGCAACAGATGTGGGATAGCCATACTCTAGCATTGGACTGTATATTCAATTCAAGAAGTACCCGTGTTTTACAGTTCTAAACTAGGAAAGGCCTCTGTCACCACAGGGAAGAATAAGATCTTCATAGTGGAAGGTACTGCATCAGCCCAGGTTGGTAGAGCTTAACCTAAACTTTTCCCAGTATGAAAAGCAGAAAATGGTAATGTTTTGATACAAGTGACCTCACACAAAATGAAACATATTGCTGTAATCTGATGTTTTAAATAAGAACATGGCTTGTGCTGCTGCTAGGAAAAACTGTTTCCTGAAACTGTCCTGTTTATTATCCTAACCATACAACATATCCTGGTTCTGTCTGGCGATCACATTAAAACTTGAAATGGCAAATCAACATTTTAAACCACAAACACACATGCACATGTGTATGGAGAGTACACATAGAGAAAGGTTTCTAGATCAGCTCTTTAGGAGGATAGTTCTGGCTTCTGACACGGTCTTGTGGGAAGTCTTCTAAGTAGTTTACATTTCATTAGGGAATTCAAACAAAATTCTCTTCTTTTTGAACTGGAAAATACTGCAGATGAGTACTGCAGATGAATACTGCTCCTCCAAAGAAATCTTTCTGAATCCTCACAGAAAGTAGGATAGGAATATCTGCTAAATTCTGAATATCTCCACACATCTGAAAGCTCCAGTTCCTTATCTTGGGTCAGGCAGTGGTTTTACTCTGTGCCAAGCATTGACATTTGTTGTTGATGGATTTTTATTTCACCTTCTCCTGTTTGACATTCCTTTGAGCTGGAGCATTTAGTTTAAAATTGTCTGGGTGCCATGGATAGAAACATCTCTAATCTCCTTACCATCAGAAATTCTGCAGGAGCAGTTCCAGGTGCAATGGTTGTTGACTGGATAGACTGTTTTGTATCAACTCATTATTTTTTCAGAAGGCTCGTGGGTTTTGTTTTTCTTGTAATCTGTGATATTTCATGCATTTCTCATCTCTAAATTTTTTCCATTGCTCTGGGGGCAAAATAAAATACGACAACAATGTTGAATGTAAAAACTCTATGTAAATACATTGATTGTTTTAAAGGTTCGTTATCTGACATGAGGACTTCATGTTTCTCAAGTATTTATTTTACTTTCTGGACTATGTGTGCCAGTGAAGTCTATGTAAGTAGAGCCAAACCAACATATCTGGAGAAGTAATCAACCACAGTGCTGTATTTGTGTCCTTTCCAAAAAAACAAGTCTGTTGCTTCTTCTGCCAAGATCTGGCAGGTAGCTTTGAGGAGATTAATGACCCTAGTGATTGTTGTTATTGGTGCCTTTTTTTCCCTTAGTACCCCTAACTATTACATTCTAAATGTTTATTTATTGAGTAGCCTAAATGCACTGAAAAAAAATGTAAACTAGCATATGGGATGTCATGATCTGACCAGGTATTTGTTTATAGCTTATGTTCTTTAAGGTACTAGGGGAACACAGCTCTCTAAAGTACTCAAGGGATGAAAATCAGCTGTCCTTTGAGAGGCAGTTTATCAGTCATATGAAGGTTATTTCAGTCCTGCCAATACGGTAATGTATCTGCTGGAAGTCAAGTCACTTGCCTCTGATAAAAGTGGACTTGAAGTTACTGGCAAGTCTTGTGTTAGTTCTTCATCTCTATCTCTCTCTGATCAACTAATGTTGCTGCCAGGATGACATCAGATTGCTCTTATAATTAGCTTTTCTTCTTAATTTGGTGGTTAGTTACCAATTCTATTCTAAATACTCTAAATACATATTTCCTCCTATGAAAACTAACTTTTGCCAGTAAAGAAAAAGACAGCGGGAGAAAAAATAGATGAAGTCATATTATTTGGATACTAGTTGAAAAAATATCCAGTGACCTGTGTTCTGTTTCTTGTTAAATACTAAGATGAACAAATATGCACTCAACCAGTAAATTGGTCTATGCAAGTAGTAGGAGTTCATCTTCTATTTCAGCATAACTTTTTTGCATGGCTTCTTGGGGAGGTGGAAAAGGACTCTGGTCTTCTGGAAGATTTTGTGTAAGCATATTTCCTAGGCCACATGAAAAGGTGACTGTGGCTGCTGGCTGAATAAAGAACAGCATACCAAAACAGGTGGAGGTATACTTTCTCTGAGTTTTTTTTTAATGAATGCATTTTTCTGGGTGCTTTTATTTTCCCCAAAGCTTTACATATCCCAACCATTAAAATCTTTAGGACTTCAGTTAATAGTTCCCAAAGCCCAGTGTCTTACCCAAGGATCTTCTTCAAACATTTACCTTGAAATTCGTGCAAAGCTAGTAATGTGTGTTGTTTCATTATTACTATTTCTGAATTTGGTGGAATTCTCTATTTTCTTGTTATTTACTCTATATTAGGGTCCTGATTAGGCCTTAAAGGCCCTGACCAGCCCAACCTGGGGCACACATCTGCACCCTCGCCTGTGGATCCACCACTTATATAAGTGCTCGTGTCCGTACTAGGGGTGACTTTTATGCAGTCTGGACAACTTTCGGTGCTGAGTTTTAACCTATCAAAAAGATTCTAAGGGAAGCATTGCCTTCCACAACCAGTGGTGGTTACAGCTGTTTGAGGCAGATCTTTAGCAAGTGGAGTTTGTTGACAGCCTGATCAGAGGTCTTTGCAGAATACTTTCAAATCTAAGAACTTGTCTGCAGAGAATGTTTGTTTTCTCTGTAGGTGTTTTGTTAAGGTCCGAAGAAGTTCCATTGTTCTTGTACACTAATTTTTGAACCGTCTTTTATGGAGAGAAAAGGAATGAAAATGTTCTTCTATTTTATTTAGTGTTTCTTTCTTTTAGTGGGAGTTCAGAACAGCATATGGAATTGGTAGAGGCACACTATTTTAAATAGCTTGCTTTTCTGCTACAGAATTAATTTCTCCGTTAAATATAGACTCTCAGGTATTTTAGAAAACTAGTAAAATAATAATTCACTTTGTTTATGAGAATATCTGATAGAAGTCTGAAAATATAAAACAGAAGGGATCAAACAGGAAATACAAACGAAGAAAGGAGATATTTTAATAACTCAGAGGATCACTCTTATGATAAGTTAAATTGCCCCTTGACAAATTTGAATACAAGCTGATAGCTGACATAGTTATGGACTTGTTGACCATTACAAAGGAGTCTAATGGGTTTTGCAGATGAAAATAATATAGGCAAGAGTTAGGAAAATATTCTCAATAGTGGATCATCTAGATGTCACAGCCTGTGATGTCAGAACTGATGGAAACCCTTCCCCTGAATAAGTAATAATTGAAAGAACCAATGCCTCCTGGCTCAGTCAACTGGGAAACAAAAATGTTAAAGAGGTGGCCTGTAAAACCTTGCATCTGGAAAAGCATCTAAATATACCTTTAAACATTAATTCAGTCTATGGCTGTAGAGGCTGAGCTGGAGAGTTGTTACATGGGTTTTGCTGTACTGGAAAACATGAGGTGTTGAATGGCTTCTGACCATACAGAGAAAGTACAAATATGGTTTTTAGTTATGTATAAGATTATCATCATCATTGATGCTACTAATGATCCTTCTTGAGCTTGTTATATTCTTTAATGCCCATCTCAAATTAGTACCAGGATGTTTTAGTAACAAGGCATAAGAACTGCATGAATCTTTCTAAAATATATAAATATAGTATAACAGAAAAGCATAACTAAAAGCTATGGAAATTCTTTGTGTGAAAGACTCTTGTTAAAACAGGGATTCATCTAATCTCAGGTTTCTTAGTCGGTTTACTTTGAAAGGAGGAAAGTGAATCCAAAATGAGGAGCAACTGCAACAAAGATTATTCATTTCCCTTGGGCATGCCAGGCATCATCTCCATGTGCAGGTAAGTGGTATTTTAATTAGTAGGCAGTATGTGTCAGTTGTGTCTCTAAGAAAATGCTACAAGCAAGTGCACAGCATATAATCCTAGATGGAGTGTTTACTTACAGTTTATTTATACTATCTATCATTACAATGATACGTGTATATATAATAGAAACAATAATTTATCCCTCAAAGATAATTGTAAAGAGTAAGTTTGAAGGATAAGGACAAGGTTAATTTGATGAGAGAAAGAACAAGATAGATATCAAGTTTTGATCTATGAATCCAAAAGTTTGTTTACAATAGAACATACTGTGATAGAGTTGGCTAGACTTGGGACAGCTTTTTGGCTTTTTTTTTTTTTCTTCTGGCCAAAGAGCTTGCTCAAAGACGGAAAGAGAGTTGAACTGGAAATCAGTCTTGGAACAGGAAGCTTACAGTTTTTGCAAGAGCTCTGTAATCTTTCTTCATAACAGACAAGGAACTGAGTTGTTTTATTACTTGATTGTGAGGAGATTGTTAGTGTGGTAGATTTATATTTACTTCTTAAATTATGACTGGCCTTGTTGTGGAAATCTGAGTGAGGCTACCCACCAACTTTGAAATGTGAAGATTAAGTCTTGAGAAATATCACTTATATCAAACAGCTGACACTCTACATTATCATAACATATGCTCAGCTATAGATCTGGATAAATAATGTTGTAAGTTCAAATGTTTTCCAGTACTTTTTCCTGATGAAAATATCTAAAGCTGTGAGGGACGCTACAGGTAAAGCTTAGATGGTATCTCAATCTTATGTAGCAGTAGCTGTCCACTACCAAAATCTTCATTGTGGCATTACAAGTGTAACTGAAAAATCTGCTATGATGTGATGTGAATGAGGGGCTGTATTTTGTTTCCAAAGTCATCACACTGTAATCCAGAGACACAAA
>VZTM01024288.1:20876-35462 GCA_013400555.1 Jacana jacana | reverse complement strand
TTTTCCTAATGCCCAGCCTAAACCTACCTGGCTGCAGCTTGCAGTCGTTCCCTCTTGTTCTATTGCTAATTGCCCATGAGAAGAAACCAGCACCAATCTCTCTACAATGTCCTTTCAAGCAGTTGTAGAGAGTGATGAGGTTTCCTCTCAGCCTCCTTTTCCACACACTAAACAGTCCCAGCTCCCTCAATCATTCCTCGTAAGATTTGTTCTCCAGGCCTCTCACCAGTTTCGTTGCCCTCCTCTGCACTCGCTCCAGCACCTCAATATCTCTCTTGTACTGAGGTGCCCAGAACTGGACATATGTGTATGTTTCTCTTCTGTGGGTCATTGCACTATGGTTGTCCACTAGCTTCTGACGAAAAGCAAGAATCTGAGAGTTTGGCTTGCAAGAAGGCAAAGAAGTAGCCCTCCTCTGTATGTCTAGTATGGTCTGTTTTGTTTCCAGTAGTAAGAAGAGCTGGGCAATGTTTGGTCCTGTAACACCAATACCCCTTGCAACAAAATCTTGAGCCAGTAATAAGAACTTGAGAGGGTAGAAAAGCAACAGGTTTCTGAAAGTCCTTTTTGGAGACTACAAATATTACTTAGCATGTAATTAAGTGCTTTTCAAAATATCAGTGAGGCAACATGCAAAGTATTTCCTGGAATGTTTAATCACATGTAGATTAGATCATTACAGCTGTACAAAGGTATTTCATTTTTGCCCTTAAAGTAAAACTTAGTATTGCTCTTAGCCAATGAACTGTAAGGAAGAAAAAAATATTTTGTGGAATAATTCCATGAAAATACATATCAGTATGAAAAACATTGTCAGCAATCATTTCAAAACTCCATTTACTTCACAGTGAACTTCATGCATGTCTGCAGGAGGTATAAAATGGAAAGATAAGGAAAGAAATTTATTAAAGCCAAACTGCACCAAGCGTAGACACATTGTCACCCATCCCGCAACCGAGAGATTTGCCCCTCCACTTAGGCCAGCTGTCACCAGTCTGGTGGATGACAGAACATATGCAGTGCTGAGTTCACTCTAAAGAGACTTTCCCTGCTCGTTCTCATTTCTTCTGTTAAAAAAGACGCTTGCAGAAGTGCAACTATAACTGCCAATTGGCCTGATAATTGGTCTGGCTTCTCCCACAACCCAATGCTGAACGACTGTGTATCAACACAGCCATTGTCTGTAACAGCCAGTCACTATTTTCTCAGATTTGCTGCGTACATACAGAGACTCAAGGGCAGTGGATCCTCAGGCACGCTGGAAATGAGACAGAGTGGCCATCTGTGTGGTGCAACGTGATGATGTAAGACAAAACCAGCAAACTAGTTTGGGCTTAAATGCCTGCACTGAAGATATCTCCATAATCTCCCAACACAGTGACAAGACAATGGCTTTGCCTCCCTGAAAATGAAGCAATTGACCATTACTGCTACCTTCCATTAGATCTGTGCCTGAGTGGGCAAAATTTGAGGGAGAAGAAGAAATGAGGAATATTTGACCAGTTCCAAGATGGAAGACCAAAAAAAAAAGGGATGTTTTTGAGTTGAGAAATTCAACGGCTGAGAAGCCAGCAGCAAAGTTATTGTCCCCCTATCTCTGCGGGAAGGAGAGAAAGCTATAGGAACACAACAGACCGTATCCCTCATGTGGAGATGGGACAGGATTGTGTGTGCGTATGACACTCACTTGCTATAATCTGGAGTGTTCACTGCTGCCTCCTTGACCCTGGGAGGTATCATGAAAGCTGATGGGTAGAGTGGGCAGGCAGCTTTATAGAAAGACGAGCTCCATCATATCTCTTCCTCGCCTTTCTCATGCCTAGATGGAAGACCATCAACTGTACCTATCAACTGTACCTAATCCCTCCTCTGGCCCTGGACAGCCTAAGGAACTCTTCTTGTGGAAGCTACCATTTTCTCAACCTAAACAGTCCTGTGTTAATTATCACTGTTAATGATATTATAAAGACATCAAGAGCAGTGGCCCAAAAATAGTTTCAGTCATTCAAACCAGCTGTGCTCTTTGCCACAGGCTGCTCAGGTACAGGACACTCTGCCATTGTGTGGCTGTAGACTAAACCCTTCCTATTTGTCACATATTTATTTGCGTGAATAAACTGTCACACCATACTCTTGAACAGCTTATATTTAATTTTTTGGGTTATGCCTTTGGACTTCTGTATATTTTTCATGTCAATAATAAAATTAGTTAGACACTTCACATTGTCGCAAAAACAAAGCATCATTTTTTCTTTAGATCATGGTATTTTCATAGTAGGACTGCTGTACAGTACAGTTGCTAATCCTGTATGTCAAATCATACTTAATTTTCCTCCTGATTTAGCAGACAAAGCTTTAAAAAAGGAGTAGTAGGAAAATATTACCCAAAACAGTAGGAGAGAACTTTCCTTGATATCCTGAAAAAAAAACAAACCTTGAAATATTCATGTGGTGTTGCGTAGTCTGCCCATGAAATATGCATGAAAAATTATACAAGGTAAAAGAAAAAACATGTAGCTCCAGAAACTTGATTCTTTAATTTAAAAGACAAGTCTTTATCTAGCAAGTAAAACAAGAATCTAGTAAGAGCTAGACGTGTCCCTTGTAATTGTCATTTTGGACAAGGCTGACTGCTGGCTGCTTCCCCTTTTGTAAGTCTGACTGAAGCCATGCCTTCCAGCCTCAGCTGTTTTCTCATGCTTCAGCTGCTATTATGCAATATATAACATGCACTCAAAATACCAGGTGGAGACATTGCTTAGCAAGCACTAACCTAGTTGTGAAAGAGCATCAGCTTCACTTCCTTCAGCCAAATGCAATTGCTTTGCTGATGGTTAAACCATGGTTGTTGTCCAATAAAAGTCATTATCAGTCAGAATGGCATCTGATCGGTAACTTCCCCCAGAATAATGAGCATAATATCCATACCTTCGCTGTGCTTTCAAAAAAACCTGGTGGAAATTATTACCTTGCACATTTAGGACAGGTTATTCCCAGAACTGCAACAGCAGCAGCAGAGTCACAACACAAGTGATCCCTTGCTCCATTCAAAAGCACATCTCTGCTTTTACCCCAAAATACCATCTTAATTACTATTAACTGTTAACCGATGAATATGATAGGGGCAGATGCATTGATGAGTGAGATGTGTTTCCATTGAGTAGGTCTTGTCAGTGTAGATGATAAGGCATGTTAATCTCTAGGAAAATACTGATGAGTTTGCAAAAAAAAAGTCATTCCCAAATTACACCTAGGCAACTAATGATATCTACAATCTTGTTCTTTGTACAATTGTCCTTCATTCTCTGAGCTCATATATTTTCTAACCTGCTGGTTGATCTGGAAAAGCCTACATTGATAAGATTAATTCAACACTCTTCTTTTTTTTTTTTTTAATTAAGAAAGGCCAGGTTTTCTCACTTGTCTACTACCATGGATAATAATTATGCTCTCATTAAAGATGTCCCATGGTGACGTCTCCTTATCTTTCCCAACTTCTACTAGTCTGGCTGATAGATGAATCTTTGCATTTTGCCAAATGTTGCCAAGCAGAGTGACTTGTTTGACTATCTGCAGCTGGCCCTGAACTTTGAGCAGCAGCTTTGGAAGAACTTGTCCCAAGGAATCATAGAATGGTACAGGCCAGAAGGGATGTCTAGGGTCACCTAGTCCAACCTCCCCTCAGGGACATCCCCAAATTGCCCAGGTTTCCCAGGACCTCATCAAGCCTCACCTTGAATATCTCAAGGGAAGGGGCCGCAACCATCTCCCTGGGCAATGTGTTCCAGTGTTCCACCACCCTCAGAGTAAAGAACCTATTCCTAATATCCATTCTAAATCTGCTCTTTTCCACCTTGAAGAACCTTCCTCCAGCCTTGTTTATTCCATTGTTGTGGCTGCGAACGGGTTGGTCATTTCTTTGTGACCAGGCTCTGGCTTGTCTTCAGCAGGCTGGCATTCAGCAGCTGCCCTGGGCCCTGGCAAAGTACCAAACTTCCTTTCAGATGTCCTTGTGTTGGTAACCCAAACATGGCATGCAGCACCAGTTCCTTTTGGGTGGCCGGTCTGAGAAGTGGTACTGCCAGGATGAGAGAGGGAGATGGATTATGGCAAGGCAAGCGAAGAATTGGGGAAATCAGTAAATATGTTTTGTTTGTTTGTTGCTGTGGTTTGCAGTATACAGCAGGTGAAATTCTGTAGTGCTAATGGGCTGACAGGGGGAAAAGGAACATGGAGTATGGTCCTGTAATTCTTAATATAAGAAAATCCCCACAAATATGGAACCAATTATTTGCACTGTAGATGTGAGCCAGCTGGCTGTGTGGCCATGGCTGCAGCCAAACATTAAATATGCAGCAGTTACTGAGCTGCAGCTCACTGTGAATGATATACCTCCCCATTATCCCTTCTTGTGTAGACAAGCCCATAAAGCAAAAGAAAAGGGAAAGAAAAGCTGAGCTGAGTGTACAGTCTACTTAAAGGCTTTCAAAAGAGTGCATGCCAGTCTGTTTTGAGCTTCAAGGATTTTCACTTTAAAAGTTAGATTTTTTCTCTTATGTTTCCATCAAGAAAAATATTATGTTGAGGCATATGCAGACAATTGCAGGCTCCCTTCTAGATGTCTTGATATACATACATACAACAGAATATGAGAGTTTACCACATTTAGGTGTAAGTTACAGTCCTCTGTATACAATAAATGTATTTTCTTTATGATGAAGACAATTGGGTACTGAAGAATATCTATCTCTTCTCTTATTCTTAATTGATTTCTTGGTGGACCAAGACATTGCTTAGATTAAGAAAATTATGTATGAAATTTATCTTACAATCTGTTTATGGGAAAAATATTTTTTAAAAAGATTATACAGTGCAACTGCATAGTTTTATATGGTGCTATTACAGTTATACTCATTCTAATGTAGAGTTGTAGTTGTGGGAGAAAATAAGACAAAGGGAGGAAAAGATGATATGAGTTTTTTGGGAAATTTTGTGTGGTTTATGGTTTTGTTTTCTCACTTTGTAATAAGTTCAACCAATGCATTATAAGAGTATGTGATCGATTTTCTAAAATTTTAGTATATTTTAAGATCACATTAGTCTTAATGTCACACATCTGTCTGAAATGCTTTCATTTACTCTTGCCAAAGGTAATGGTTAAATTTAAGAAGGGGTGTAATTCTATTTTGTATTTTTCCCCATAGCCAACATTTTATACATAAACAATTTCAGTGGCTCCCTGTTTGTGTTTTGCTTTGGTTGGTTGGGTTTTTTTTAATTGTAAATTACAACTGTTAGTATGTTTCTGGCTGTAATAGGGAATATATATACCTATACATATACCTATGTCAATGTCATTATTAATCTAAAGAAGAAAATCACGGAACTCAAAAGCATTTGTGATAATTGAAACTACTGACAAAGTTTCAGATTGAAATAAGTAAATATTTGTGGAGGCACTTCAAATCAGCTGTTAGTTCTCTGGCTCTTACACTGAAATTTAAATAAATTGCCTGAAGGCAACGATATTAATACTCTGTTTAACCCATGCCACTCCAGGCAGACTCAGGCCAGTGCCATTCAATAGCAGGACAGCACAGCAGAAGTCAAGAGCAGGCAGGAAAGCAGGGAGAGCTGACTGAGCAGGGCTTGCAGCAGACAGATGGGGAACTTGACCAGCCAGCATTGTATGGACAAGAGCTCATAGCAGAATACTTCAGAGATAGGATCGAGGATATAGTTAACCATTCTCCCACCAAGCTTACTCTCTACCCTTGCTGCTTTAGCAAGGTTAGAAGCCAACCAAGCAGCTCCTCTCCCAGCTCATGTCAGGGTCCACCACTGAGTGCAATTAAGTAATTGCAGTTACTCAGCTGCAGTGAATAACTGCTGATTTTGTTATAACCTTATCATCCTTCCTCAAAGAAAGCAAAGGTTGAGGTGTTGATGGGATTGTTGGTAGTATCAGTGATGGTGTGGATGCTGTGTAAGTGTGGAATTGAGACTTGGGGTCTTTTGGGGGGCACAGGTCTCCTGTTGAAATTACAAAGTTACCTGGTGAATAAGTGATATTTTTGTTCTTAAAATATAAGCTAAGCATGTATAGTAAGTGCTGCCCTTAAAATGTGAAAACCAGTTTACTCGTTATTTCTTGTTACTATTGCTGTGTAATATCTGAGTTATGGCAGGACAAGTGCTGGCAACAAAATTTTGTTTCTGCTTGCATAAGTGTAGGAGTCATAAATTGATGGAAAAACATATTTTATTTTTTTTTTTGTCTCAAAGGAAGCTCTTTCCCAAAGTCCCATCTAAAAAAATCTATGGCAAGGATCGTAATGGTTTCAAAAGAAACTAGATGGGGCCCTTCTGCGTCTCTTTAAAATTCTTTTAAAGTATCTTTTAATGTGTATCTGTTTTGGTAATGCCCTTCTGATACTTTTATCTTGACTGAAAATAAGATTTTTAACTGCACAAAGTTAAGATTACTGTAGACAAATGCAAATTGGATGGTTTGGTCTTTCTTCTGTCAGTATGTCTGCCCTTTCCCTGGGTGTATGACTTTTTCTAAAAAGTCTATCCTTATTTCCCTCCTAGCTCCCTATTGTTTTTCTTTTTTTTCCTTTTTTTTTTTTTTTGAATGCCTATTGGCTCACAAATTTTCACTGTTAGTGTCCTGTTGAAAACTCACCCCTTGCCTAAACCGCAAAGTATGAAAAACAACTAAATCTATGACTTTTTTGTCAAGTTAATAGACATACCTGTATAACCTGTAGATTGGAATAGTACCTCTGTTGTAGTTTAACATTGAGACAGTACTTTAGTCAGCTGCTGGTGGTCTGGGCTTAATGTAAAGGCTTAATGGAATCCCTATTTACTCTTTCATCTTCTGCCACCCAATAGTAAGCAGTAGTTCTAAAAGACTTCAGCTATGACTGTAGGAAAGAAAATGTCAATCAGGAAAGAAACAACAATGTTGGTAAGTAAGACTATGAAATATAGAGCTGAGCTCTGGAGAAGGAAAAGAGACTAATTCTAGACAGTTTAACATAGGTCTTGAGGTCTGGTAAAAACCAATGGGTCCTGGTCCCTTATCTTTCCTTGTATGAAGTAGTCACACCTAGAGCTGAAAGCCTGGCATTTCTCCTAGTCTGGGATTTACAAAGCAATATCTGTATTTGCAAAGACCAGTCTTCTAGGCTTTGAGTGTGAGTGTGAATATTTTTCTTATCCTGAGAAAGGTAAAGCCATTTACTGCATAAAAGGCAGTGAAAACTGAAATGCAAAAAACTGACATGTAGATCGGGGCAAAAAGTAATTGAATGCTCTTTGAAACATGTCTACCTGGTGTTGTGTTTAAGGTATTAGCTTGCCATAAGAGGCCAAATTGATCCTTTTCTATAAACAGGTGAAATCAGTCAGAAGAGGGTACTTGCTCTGCTGTGACCCTGGGTCAAGTGCCAGATGAGTGTGTTGCACAGATTGTGTCTGAACATGGGAGCCTTCACTAAGCACAAGACAACCTCTGTTCTTTTCTCTGAATGAGACTCAAAAGCAAAGAGCAGGTATTCCATCTGATGGTGCCTAAGCTGTGGGCTAAGAAGAGATGTTTGGCTGCTGAATTTCAGGAAGTAATTTTACCCAAAGGGTTTGAAGGAACCTAAGTGGGCATGGTGTTACTGTAGCTAGGAGGATGAAGGTCAAGGCCTGCTTTTGATTATATCACAACAAAGTCAGTCCAAGAGAACTCCAATGTAGATACTAATTATGTTCGTGCTCTCTTGTATGTTCTATAAAACACTTAGGTCTTTCTCTCCCTTCTTTGTTGTTTTGTGTTTGAGTTTTTATTGTCTTTGCTTGATTTGGATGTGGAATACACTAGTTCAGATAAATTATTTATAGAATTAGGTACTAGATTTGCATGATCGTAATTCTTTCCAATTTACTTCCTTGCTTTTTTTAGTACTGAAGTGCCCAGACATGAATTTAATGTTCTGAGCACAAAACGATTATATGAACTTCAAACATATTTGCACATTTTAAGTCAAATGAATGTTATAAGACTACTCCAGATTTTTTAAAGTGTAATATTTAAATGGTTATAGATCTGCCACTGTAGAATTCTTTACTGTATGCCTCCACAAAAGTGATCTTCATTGGAGACTTGTACGATTCCCTTCCAATTTTATTTCAATACAATGAAAAAACAAATTGAAACAGCTAATCTCTCAGTTCATGTTTTCCTCCTGTATTCCTAGGTATAGGTTAATGGTGGGAATAAGAACTTGGTTAGAAACTATGAAATAAGACAAAGATGTCCCAGGGAAAAATTCTGTATTAAGGAAACTAAGTAAAGGCCCTGCTGTTGTTTACAGGATTTGAGGAAGGGCTATTGAACCTGTCAGCTCAATGGGACTTCATGCAAGTACAACTGTGCCCCCATGTGGATATCAACATAGCTTTAGAGCTTACATCGCCTCTTTCAAGGGTGCCCAGACCCCAAAACTCTTGCTGGTTTCAGTGAAGCTGGAACCATGTATGAAAATTTCTGCTTTGAAGAGCCCTTCAGGCAAAGACTATATTCTGTGCTCTGGATGCAGCTAAGAGAGAGTAGACTGCTATGCAAAGAAAAATAAGGGGTTTCTTTTTTAATGGCTTTGCATGTTTTCCACTTTACACAGAGATGCTGGTGTTCTTTTTATTTAACCAAATTGCTTTTTCCCTCTAACTCACACCCTATACTTTCAATGGCTTCTGCTTCATTTCTTAATAATAGCCCAGCTGCCTCTTGTTTTTATGTGTCTTTGTTGATGCATTACCTAGTTATGCCTCCTGAGAGTTTGCTTGCTGAGGCTTTATAATACTGCTGGAAACAGTTTTAGGGAACATAACACTTTACAGAGCAACACCTATTTAGCTTCCATTCTATATCACTGGAAGTGCCCTTTGAACAACTTAAGCTTAGAAAGAAATTTAGAAGCAGAGAGCATGACATTAAGCTAAAGAGTGAAACAAGATCTCATCCTGGAATTTAAAAATATGTGTAAAGAGAAATTTAGCGGCTGCTGTGACAGTCTCTGTTAACAACAAAGTGAGGATGAGATGACCTCCCCCTTGCATCCTTGATGATGTTCATGACTCTAGTATCAAGTTCCAAAGTCTATTCCCCTTATCTTCACATCTATGGCTGGATGAAAATAGCAGCTGAGGTTTTTGACTGAAAAACCCTCCAAATTGTAGCGCTGTAGGAATGATGTTAGAAAAATTTCAAATCTATGGTGAACCATCCTACACTGCTGTCCTTCAAAGGTCTTTTATTTAAGTAGAGAGCAAAGCTATGAACATTTGGGAAAACCTGCCTGTAGAGCAATTCCTATTCTTACTACAAAGAAGAGGGAGAAACCCCTTCCCTTCACACTTGTGAGCCTAAATAGAGCTTAATTAAAGGAAATAAAAAGGGAAAATATGAATAAGTAGTAAGAGAAATTAAATATTTCTCGATGCTTAATAGAACGAGTGTCTTCATTTTGGGCTTGCAAACTTTCCCCCTGAATGGTCTTTGTTCATATAAAACTATTGAATTTCCAAATATAAATAGATAACTATTGGCAGCATTCTGGTATGCTTTTTTTATCCTGAGCCTAACGAGTGGCAGTGAATATATGAGCTTTTCTTAGTGAGTAGAGAGAGAGGTTTTCAAATTCTTGGCAGCTTTATTGCCATTCCTCCGAAGAGGGCCACCTGAAGTGCAAAAGGACCTATGGATTCAGTTTAGAACAAAATTGATTTCCTTCCCGCATCTATTGACAAAAGGCATCATTCACACTCCCCTTAAAGTAACTCATGAAGTTCATGCAGGTTCCTGGGAGAGCAGCATTGGGTCTTAAGGAACCTGCCTGTCTGCAGTAGTGTGCAGAGCCTAGTTTGAACCCACTGCACCACTTGGGCACAGTAGCAAAGTGTGCCCATGACCTGGAGCAGGGTTATCAGCATGATGGTACATGGAGCCCTGGATACAGAAAAGTCACCCACCTGACTTGAATTGAGGAATAGTTACTTCCATGTTTTTGTCTGAGCCATTTTGGATCGAAATGAGTGCACACTGAAAAAAAGAGCAGAAAACTGATAAAATATAGTCTTGACTATCTCAGGTGAAAAGGAGACAGAAGAAACCTGGCATATATGAACACCAGCCCTGTGGAAAATGCCTTATCTATTGGGCTATTACCTACTAGGGACAGGTGTGCTCTCATTGGCAGGTTTGTATTTGCTATGCATCTTGAATCTTCTTTAGAAACAGCCACCTCAACCCTTCTTTCTGTTAAGATATCACGTACGTATTCACAGAGAACATCTGGTTGTCTGAGAAAATTCTCCTGTTGTGCCAGTGTGGTGTTTTGCGCTATGTCGGTAATTTTTGTTTCTAGTTATATAGTTTAGTGTTAGTGTTTAGGGTTAGTTTAGGAACATGAAAGCAGATCCTACAGCATTGATTCACACAAGGCTTCTGATTTTCTACAAAAAAGTCAGCAGATCCTTCAGTAGTGTCACTCTGGAATTCAATAGGGTGTAGCAAAATCTGTAGCTCTTTTAAATCTATATGCTTTATTATTAAAAAAAAAAAAAAAACCACAACCCAACATTTTCTGCCTGTCTTATGGGTTAAGGATGATGAGGTCTAGCTGTGGCATGCCTGATCTGTACTTTTCTGCTAAGTGCCTGATGAACTGCTCATCAAAAGAGAGTCACTGTGAAATGCATTTTCGCTAGATAATTTTCTGGAAGTCATTTGGTAGGAGCTTTCATAATTTATTCAACTGGGAATGCCCTTCCTCGGCCTCTCACATACTTTGTTTCACCCTCTTTGCTTCCACACGATCAGAAGCTGTAGCTGTATGTACATCCTGTGGAACACAGTACAAATGCTATTTGGAGGAAACAGCAAACTCCCAGTTTAGGAGTTAGCTAAGAGTAGAGGTATCTTTTGTGTTTTGAGAGTATTCTAACAAAACTCTATTAATACAACCAACCTTTCCAAATTCTTTTTTAACTTACAGCAAAATTAATCTTTTTTGCATATCCATTTATTGCTTACAACTATACATACTGAAGCAAAGTGATGTGCAATATTTCATATTCATGAGAATTTTGTATTATGTAAAGTTGCATTAAGATTGTGTCAGCATGAAATGAATCATGAGATGACTGTGTTTCTACAGCCCTTCTATTCCTTCCTATGAATTTCTGTTTTTCCTAGATGACAACTTCAAATTCTGCAGTTGTAGTTTGCTGCCTCTCTTTGAATGCCATCTTGTTGCAGTTGAGAATATTGTTATTGATTAGTAATTGTTAACTAAATGGTTTATCAGTCTAATTGACAGATTGTTCTCCTCTGCTGATACAATTTTCTTTCTGTCTCTGTCTGGTTATGCATACACTGAATTCCAGACTTAAATCTGGGGGAGAAAAATGGCTAAGCATTGTAAATCCTCAATTTTATCTATTTATTTGCAGAAGTACAAGATAATATTTCTGACATCAAACTTATTTGGGAACTTGTGTTCAGCCTAAAATCCATAAATAACCACCACCTTTATTTTGACTAATGACCATTCCCTCTCAGCTTGTGTGCCTGTACTCTCATGTGTCTATACTGTGCACATGATGATCTTTTCAGCTCTTATCCACTATATCTTGGCTTGTGGTATTGCCTTAGCATGTGCCATCCCATATGGTGCTGCTTGTGGTTTGAAATGTATCAAATGCATGCTTTTTGCTTTTGATTTATTTCACTAGAATTAACGGGAAGCCAAAATACAGAAATTAGTATTTCTGAAACACATTTTTTATTTCCAATGAATACTGGTTTGAATGCATGGATTACTTTGAGGAATGGTTAAACCTGTCTTGCACTAGTTTCACTTTCCAGTAGCCTTGTGCCATCTTCCAACTAGAGTTAAGTGGAGAAGTAATGTTCTTTAGAAACAAACACTCTTGCCTCCTGATTGTCTCATCTTCTGCCTGTCATACACCTTTGCAGTGAAATTCTTAACTCCTACATCTCACTTGGTAAATGTTCAAATAAATCCCCTCTTTCTGTTTTTCTGTAAACACTCAGAACGAGTAAGCCTTCAGGAGGTGTTTCTTTTCTGAATAGTTAGAAACTTAACATCTTACATAGTGCAAGGCTTTATAGTAGTATCACCCTTTGCTGGCACACGATCTTACATGTCCAAGTCTTGATTCATTTGGACTTCATTACTCTGTAATAATATTCCTGATCAATGGTTTAGTTAATTGTAATGGTTGCTTATAATATTCTTTATTGTATCCTCTCTACAGAGATTGCTCATTGACTTGATTTAACCCTAAACCTGCGGCAAAATCATCTTAAAGTGTAAGGCTAAAATAACATAGCTTTTGCTGACTTGACTCTTCATGTACTGTAGGTACTGCAGACTGATGTAGCATTGTTGACAGTTATGTCCAGATACCATGTTGGTTCATTAACAAAGCTTTAAAACAGAAAAATAGCTTTCCAACTTTTGACTGGAAAACACATGCTGTTTTCCTAATAATAATTCTGCTTTCTTAAAAAGAAAAAATCATCTCTTTGTAGGGCAATTTGCACTGTGTTTTGGAAGCTCTAAGGGTAAGTGTGTCTGATTTATCTGGCAGCAATTATTGATGAGGCTTAATGACAGCATCACTGACCTCTAATAGTTTATAGAGTACTTTTTGAAAATATGGTGCCTCTTTGGGGTCTCCTAAAGCACTTTGATGCTGCTCTGGCAAAAGTAAACTATCCAAGATTTAAGGCAACAGTGGAAAAGTGGGTTGGACATAAGAAAGAATTAGGTGTAGCAGTGGTGATCCTGCCTTCTCCTGGCAAATCTGTCTACCCTTCAATTTTTCTTGCCTTTGCTGGGAGGCTGATAATTTGAAATTCAGAAGATTAAAATGGAGAAAAGGGAGTTATTAATGATTTAAGCCCAGATTCCCCCAGTCCAGATTGGTAGTGGGAAATGTTACCTTTACAGACACTGAAGCAAAGCTTTCTAATCCGACAGTTCCTCTGCTCCAATGAGTTAGTCTGAGTTCTGTTCCTTACTGCTACTGCAAAATCTAGAAACATTGTGTCTACATTGGTACATCTAGAATAGTCTTCATTGGTTATAGCAACCATAGCTAGTTGATCTAGTAGTAGGCTTTTCTCCATCTAAATAATCACGTAATGTCCCTCATTTACAAAGCAGATGATAGCCTCATGTCAGGCACACGAGTAGTGCTACACCATGGAGGAGGATCTCCCAGATGCCCTCATTGAAATAAGCAGATTGATTTCCCACTGAGTTTAGAAGTCAACCTTCCAGAAGTTTTGCCAACCATGAGTACTTGTAATTCTTGCCTTGGTGAAGTAAATTGAATACATTTTGAAACCAAAAGTAAAATTGAGTGATCTCAACATCTAAGGTGTGATCAAGTGCACCTTCAGCAAATTTGCAACTGGAGGGGCACGTTTAATGTGTCTGAGGGACCATATGCCATCCAGAGGGACCTGGACAAGCTGAGCAAATGGGCCGGTGTGAACTTCATGAAGTTTAGCTAGACCAAGTGCAAGCTCTTTCATACGGGTTGGCACAACCCCTGGTGCAGGCTGGAAATGAAAGGATTGAGAGCAGCCCTGCCAAAAAGGACTTAGGAAAATTGGTGAATGAATAGCTGGACATGAGCTGGCAGTATGTGCTCTCAGCCCAGAAGGACAATAGTATCCTGGGCTACATCAAAAGAAGCATGACCAGCAGGTCAATGGAGGTGATTTTGCCCTTCTACTCTGCTCTGGTGAGACCCCACCTAGAATACTGTGTCCAGCTCTGGAGCCCTTAGCCCCGAAAAGACATGAACCTATTGGAGTGGGTCCACAAGAGGACCACAAAAGTGCCGAGAAGGCTGGAGCACCTCTCCTATAAAGACCGGCTGAGGGAGTTGGATTGTTCAGCCTGGAGAACAAAAGAAACCTTATTCCATCATTTAAATACTTAAAAGTGGACTTATAGGAAAGATGGCAACAGACTTTTTAATAAGGCCTACAGTGACAGGACAAGAGGTCATCCTCTTAAACTAGAAGGATAGACTCAGACTAGATATAAGGAAGAAATTATTTATGATGAAGCTGGTGAAACACTGGAACAGATTATTCAGCAAGGTCGTAGCTGACCTATCCCTGGAAACATTCAAGGTCAGGCTGGACAGGGTTCTAAGCAACCTGATCTAGTTAAAGACGTACCTACTCATTGTTGAACGGTTGGCCTAAATGACCTTTAAAATACGGATTATAGAGCTAACAATACCAACACAGCTGTTAAGCCTGTCTTTCCAAAATGATATAAATATACACCATTTATCAAAAAAATATTGATTTGCTTCAAGGATACTAACAGTAAAAGACATTGGTCCAAGGCTGGTGGTGGTATTGAGTGAGCAATGTTTACTCTGAGGTCACTTCTCTTACAGGAGGTAAGAATCATAGAATCATAGAATCATTTAGGTTGGAAGAGACCCCTGGGCTCTACCTTCTCTACAGTACCT
>VZTM01024288.1:6991-20708 GCA_013400555.1 Jacana jacana | reverse complement strand
TTAAAGTATGTCCAGCCTTCCTGGACTCCTGCATCCTTCAAGGCAGCCTCCCAAGGGATACTGTCAAGCAGTCTTCTGAGCCGGACAAAGTTTGCCCTCTGGAAGTCTAAGGTGGCAGTTTTACTGGCCCGTCTCCTTGTTTCTCCAAGGATCAAGAACTCAATCATCTCATGATCACTAAGTCCTAGACGGCCTCCAACCTTGACTTCTGTCACAAGGTTTCTTACAAGAAACCTTCTTGTCAAGAAGGTTTCTTACATATTTAGTTATTGTTTTCACCAGCTCCTATTGCTCTACCTTCTCTACAGTACCTATCTCCTTCTCTGAGTGTATTTCAGAGCTCTCTTGAGCTATCTTGGAGAGAAGTTTTCAAGGCATGGGTGGAAGTTTTTCCACTTTTGTAAGATGACCCTCAACTGCCTGTACAAAAAAAAAAAGGAGATTTAAGTTTATCTGGAAGGCTGAACTAACAGAGGAATATGAAATGTTGGGTGTTCTATTGGCCTAGATTATGTGCTGTAGTGAGCGACTTGTATTTAGAAAAGAAAACCACGACCAAAACTCACTACATCTTCTGGATTTTGAATGCTTTTTGGTGGCTATGTTTTCTAATTCTCTCTGGAAATTCATATGTGTGTGTAGTTTAATGTTTGTTTTTACTCATGTTTTAGTCTTGCTCAGTTCAATATAGTTTTAAAATTTCCACTGAACATAGGGATCACTTTTTTTTTTGTACTGCTAGATTCATGATGTGGCATTTGTGATTAGTGATTCTTTAGCTGTAGAGCTCTTTGCAGTAAAACTAATGCATTGTTCAAGAGCTTTCAACTTTTAGTAGTGTGCCCGACCCATTGCTCACTGCTAAATAAAGCATTGCTGATATTTTTTTCAAATCTATATGAATATAAAGGAGGTTACAACTGCTACAAAAGTTTCTTACCTAGATCTAGTGTGAATGGCCTTAATGGTTGTTTCCTATCCTTTCCCTAGCCTGCTCTCTGTTCAATACACCAGTGATTCCTATAGGAAAAAACATTCAAACCAGTTTTTGTTATCGTTCAAGATTCTATACTGAAGCTACCTGGAATGATCATTTATTGGTTTTTAAATTGCTAGAAAAGCTTATCAGAGTTGTACTGTCATTTAAATTATAGAAGACATATAATACAGCTCTTCTATCCTAACTGGTTTTTTTCTTTTTCTTTTTTTTGGGTGGGGAGGGGGGGAGGGTGAGAGGGAGAAGGGTAGTAAAACCCTACTAACTATTATTCTAATCACCAGATTGATGATGCCTAATTTAAAGAAGACTTTCTTGGATTATTTTTCTTAACATGCTTTTTTTTTAGCAGTACAGCGAAGTCTTTGTCCTTGACCCACACGTTTGCTCAAAGGACTAAATTTTTCTGAATAGGTGTATTTTCTATTTTTTTCTGTATTTTCTATTTTTTTCTGTATTTTCTATTTTTTTCTGTATTTTCTATTTTTTTCTGTATTTTCTATTTTTTCCCTGTATTTTTTCTTTTTTTTCTGTATTTTCTTTTTTTTCTGTATTTTCTTTTTTTTCTGTATTTTCTTTTTTTTCTGTATTTTCTTTTTTTTCTGTATTTTTTCTGAATAGGTGTATTTTCTATTCAGCTTTGAGAGTTCCTCCTTGGGTTTGACTGATCAGGTTGACTTATCAGCATGATGTATTCAATACTAGGTTGTTGGCACTTGCAGGAGCACTTTGGCAGATCCACCTCACTTAAACAGAAAGACTAAGTTTCATGTATGTAGTTACTTTATCTTACCAGAGTTTTGCTTGCTTGTCAGTTTGTTTTTTTCTTCTTCTGTGTTAGTTTACAGCTTTGATCCCATTTTCAGGCTTGGGTACCAAACGGGTGGAGCCTTCATCACTAGTTCTTAATCTTCCAGGGGATCCATAAATCAAAACAGGTTTCCTTTATCAATGTTAAGTTTGCTGAATATAGGCCTGCTCTCGGTTCTTGCAGGCAAAAGTAATCTGCTGACTTCTGGGCATCCACAGTTAGGAGTGTCGTGGACTGGCCTCAGATGGCGACAAAGAACCACATGGCAGCCACTCGCTCTAGAGCCTGTCCACAGTCAGAAGGGCAAAATCAGAAGAAAAAGGCAAAACTCGTGGATTGGGACAAAGGCAGTTTAACACAACAACACAACAGTAACAAATAACACGGATAAAGTATGAAAACACAATTACAATGCCGACCGCTCACCGAATGCACCTGGGACCATCTCCGAGCGCTACCCCCTGGGCATGGCTCACATGGGATGGAATACCTGTGCCCTGCTAGGAGAATTAACCCTGTCCCTCCTGGAACCAGGACAAGGAGCTAAGAACTACTGGTCATCCACCATATAATGGTATGGGGTGATAAACAATAAATTTATGTGCATCTCCATTTTCAGGCATCTATATTTGTATGTAATATAGGCATATTTTGCCCATATTATCATGTATCTCAGCATCTAGAGTGTCCTGTGAGCTCATCTTCTCCTTGAGAGGTTCTGCTACTCCTGTGGAAATCAATATAGCAACATTAAACAGCTTCAGGTTTGCTTTTTTCAGCATCAGCTTGCCTGTGAATTGCATGGTTGCTGTATTTATTAGCCGTGTAGTCAGAGCTGCAAAATCTTCAAATACCATAGTGTGAAAGCATTGAATTTTATCTCTGTCCACTGATAGCAGAAAGCGTGCTGTGTTTGGAGATAGTCTAACAGATGTTATAATTTTTCTTGCTTTTAAGAAGCATTTTTGTTGGTTTGTACATGGCTCTAAGGATATTTAGATAGGTGCTTCATGACTTTGTCTTATAAATTACCTCTTGATGTTAAAGAAATAATGCAGACTGCAAAATTCAGATCGAGTTATTCATTCTTGGTACCAGGTATAATTCTTGTCCTGCTTTTATCTTTGATAAGAAACATTAAATATGTATCCTAGAAACACATTTTTTTCAGAAAGCATCTACCAGTTGGTTTTTCAACATATAATAGACTTCAGTGGGGCATGAGTAGGAGTGAAAGTGTAAATTCTCTTAGTAACACACCTGGGAAACCTAAATTTTGGGTTGTTTTGCTTTGGTTGTTTGGTTTGGGGTTTTTTTGGTGGTGGTGGTGGTGGTTTTTTGGGGGGTGGGTGTTTTTGGTTTTTTTTTGTTTTGATGTTTTTTGTTTGTTTGCTTGCTTGCTTGCTTGTTTTTTGTGGGTTTTTTGTGTTGTTGGTTTTTTTATTTTCCCTGCAGAAAATAAGTTCTCTAACAGAATAAATGACATAGAGCTTTGAGCAGGCTTGATCCATGGCACAAACCTGATCCATGCTATTTGCTTATCTGTGTTGTGCCCTCGTGTCACTTCTGACCAGGTAGGAGTCTGCAGGAGAATGTGGTGTGGACAGCCCTGTAAGATGTCAGGGTATATGGCTATACCATTGGGTATGTGAAGGATGTGGTTAGGGGGAGGTGAGAGGGTGACTGTCTTTCTGCTGAGCTGTCAAAATAGCCATTCTCTCAGCCTCAGTAAGTGTCACTAGTTTTTAACTCATGCTTTGTGAATCTTGCTTATACGGATAACAGGAAGACCTTAGGCAAGGAGACTGTTCATACAGCTTCCTGCAGTAGAATACCTATTTAGGTGTGGCATCTGTTACCAGCCTTTATCCCCTGAAGTGAGCAAGTACAGAATTTGGGATATCCTGTTTTAACTAAATCCGAATTTTTCTGACTTCAGCAGTTAAACCCACAGGAGATTTGAGAATGCTGCTTCAGTTGAACATGATGTTCTTCAGTTCATAGCAGACCTCAGGTGCTTTTCAGAGCCTAACACTGTGTACAGATCCAGTAATAGGGATTTAGTCTTCAACCGCCGCACTGTGGAAGTGGTGAACAGGTTTCTCTGAACTGTTGTTTGAGAAGGGTTGAAAAACTATTAGCTTGCATTTTTCCATCTATCCTTCCTTTGGTGTTTTTTTGGTGTTTTGGTTTGTTTTGTTTGTTTTGTTTTCCCCCATGCAAGTATGTTGTGTACAGCTTTTTGTAGCTAGAGAACACTCTCTTCCTGGTTGTTTTTTTTTTTAGCTGTTAGACATGCGGAATATTACTACAACAATTCCTCTATTTCAAATTTGTTTGTGAATACAAGAAATTTTAGTCTCTAAAAATACTCTTTTTTTTTTTTTTTCTTTTTACTTTTTTAAGATGGTAGCTGTGTACTTTGTCCTTGGAATTTTGATGAAGGCGTTACAAAGCTAAATGTATTGGTGCTGAGCTCTGCATTCCCCAAGCTTGTTAAACAAGTCTATGAACTCATTCTGCATATTTATTTTATTTATGATAAAGAATATCAGATAAAACTAGATAACATTATTTATCAAAATATCATTTAGAAACTTTATCTCCCAAAATGAAATAGAAAGAACAGTACATAAACTCCATGTAAGAGTGTAATAAACTTTCTTGCATATCAAGTATATATTGAATTATCTTGAGGTGATCAAGATGTATTGAATCAAGTGGTAAATATTGATTGAGTCAAGGCTGAGATTAATATTTACCTCAAGGGTCAATAAATTTTAATGTTGACTGAAATGTGAAGTCAATATTGATATTGTTAATACATTCTGATTGCATCCAGCAGAAATATCTAGAAATCTGTTCTATAACCCTAGCAGTCCCAAGGGACACCTTCCTTCCAGGTAATACTGCAAAGGAAAATAACAAATGGAAGAAAGTGACCCAGCTGTAATTAGCAAGTCAAATACAAAGTGCGTGTGCGTGTATATGTATCTGATGAATCAGTACATGTGGAGCAAGAACTTTCTAGAGGGTTTGCTCAGAGCTATACAGCATCTCTGAACCACTCGGGGATCACAAACCTCCTCTCTCACTTTGGCTTCATGCATGAGGTGTGTTCATTTGACTGAGCTTTACGTACTATCAGCATAAATGACCGATTGTTAAAATAAATAAATAAATAAATAAATCCAAGGCTCTCCTGTCTATTCCTGAATACTCTAGTATGTACTACTGCTGGAGATTGAGGAATGGGACAGGTTTACATCATATTGCTCAGTGTATTATTGACAGTTGAACAAGGACTGCAGCAATGAGAACCATGGCAAAAACACTATAGTTGTTATTCTTGACAAACTCTGATACAGCCCATCAAGATAGTTTTGTCCCTTTGGTTCACATAAATAACTAGGAAAAGCATTCATGGGGCTGATTTAAATGGAACTGAAACATATTCATAGGGAGAGAGAAAAGGAGAAGAACTACCTCTTCCTTCCCTATCTGTAAAATGAGTTGGCAGGTTGGAGTTTTGCTGAGTCTATTTTGTGTGAGATCCTTTGTGTGACATTTTTTCCTCCCTGCATTTCTTTTGTTGTTACTAAACCAAACAAAAATATCACCTCCATAAAGCATGTTCCATCTTCTGTTGGAAATAAGCATCTGTCTTGTGCATGGCTTTGGAAAAATCTCAATCTGTTACACAGAATGGCTGTTTGGTTTTGCTTTGGGTTTTTATTGGTTTTGGTTGGTGGTGGGGTTTTTTTGGTTGGTTGGGTTTTGGTTTTTTTTGTTTTTTTTTTTCTGGACTCACAGCTTTGATGAAGATGTGCTACAAAGAAAACTTAAAAATATCTTAGAAAATAACTTTTTGTGTGTGTGAGAGAGATTTAAGGTACCTAACACAAAGAAATGGAGGTTAAGTGTTTGCTGACCAAACTGCTTAGTTCTTGCAAATCATATGCTCTGTCTGTTTACTGAAGGATGAGACAGTTGCAGCGTACAGGCACCAGTCAAGAGTTAAAACTCAGCTTTAGCTTTGAATTACCCTGTTTTTAAGGTTAGGTCTGACACAAATGTTATTTTAATGAGCACTTTGTATCTAATACAGTTTCATTTGAATGAGCAATGTAGCTGTGTTATTACAACATTGCTGAACATTCCTGCTATTTCCATCTCTCATTAAAATAATAAAATGTAGTCATAAAGTGTTGCTAAGGACAGAGGTTGGTTCAGAGTGAGATACCCATTTAGCATTTCAAGAGTTATGCTGTGCCGGAATGGCACTGTGTTCCTTACAAAAATGAGAATAGGTAAAGGAAACCTTTGAGTCTGGCTTACTTTCTGTGCCAGAAATAACGTGAGAAATGAGTGCAGTTCAAAGACTGAATGGGAGACAAAGCCTAGCATGCTTCAGCACAGTGAAGACCTAGAAAAGATTTCAACACTAGTCTTGGTAATATTTTGATCTGTTGCTGAAAGCCTTCTTGAAATAAAGATTGTAATAGAGCTGGAGTTCCTAGTTTTTAGGGGGGTTTAAGAACTTTTTGCTTTATTTCCATTTCTTTAATGTATTCATTCACATTAATGGTTAAAAGAGACTCCCTGCCTTTTGAATGTAAGAGCGTATCTTGAACTATGCAGGACTTTCTTCAGTTAAAACACCGGAATTTCTGTGCAGAGTTAAATGGAGCTGCTACAATTAGAAAGTGAGTTGTTCCTTCTCCCTGTTCTTTTATGCATGTGCAGTTACTTTGCTGGAGTTTCAAGTGTAGAACTGAGAATTTGTTCAAAGAGTTAGACCAGTAGGAACAAAGTAAAACTCATTTGAATGGTTATGTTAATACTCCTCTGCTTAAGGTGTTTGATTATCAGTTGCAGTTCCTAAAACAGTAGGTTTAGTAATCCATAATTTAATGGGACAATGGTGAATATTACAGTTGTCAGTCCACTAGCAGGACCTTTGGTGGCATCCTACTTCGTCATCTTGCTGTGAGGGTCATTAATTTTCCTTCTCCAAAACATAGAGGGAATGGCTGCAAGCTACAGCAGGGTAGGTTTAGGCTAGACATTAGGAAAAAAAATTTCACAGAGAGAGTGGTCAGTCAGTGGAATCAGCTGCCCAGGGAGGTGGTGGAGTCACCCTCCCTGACTGTGTTTAAGAGTAGATTAGATGTGGTGTTGAGGGATCTAGTGTAAGGGAGAACTTGTAGAGTAGGGCTGATGGTTGGACTTGATGATCCCAAGGGTCTCTTCCAACCTAAATGATTCTATGATTCTATGATTCTTTTGTTGTCTTATGGAAAAGTTAGAATTATATACTGCATCTAGTAATTAAAATCTTTTTCTACCTTTCCTCCTTGTGGTTTTTGTTTGATTGTTTTTGAGTTATACAGAACAATAAAACTACCGTTAAGTTTACCGTTTCACAAGTATTTTTAAAAAGAAATTTGTTAAGATACCGCTAGTCTACATTAAAAAATATTGTTGCTTATGGTCAAAGTATATAACAAATAACTAGAGAGGCTGAACTTCACCTGTCATCCAAAGAGCATTCAGTTATTTGATCCCTTGTTTTGGGCTGTCGAGCTATCAGTTTAAAGACTTTTATGGTTATGGTGAGTTATGGTTATGGTTATGGTGAGTTCATCACCCAGTCATGTTGTCAGGGTTTAATCAGATTCAGAGCAATTGCACCTCATAAGAATGTAAGATAAAGCAACCTATGAACATAAAGAGCAAATTATTTTTATTTTTTTTTCCTTTGTTCTTGATGGCTAAAATGCTGCAAGCTTTGCTTTGAGATCCTTATTTGAAGCTGGAAAGTGGACCTGAACTGTTCACATACAGTCTGTGCAAATACATATCTCCTGGGACCAATGACCTGTCTTCACTTATGGTGTTTGCTTGTCCTTTGATAGGAATGTGACTCGGTAAGCAGATGTCTCTGTCCATTGCGTGTCTTCCAAGAACTGAGGTATGGATTCCAGCAGCCTTTGAGCATGCACTACCAAGCTGCAAGAGGTTTAGATGGCTTCAAAGAGTAAAAGATGTCTATTCAACTGGGATTTCAACAAATACATCTTTGCTTAAACCAGAATCTGGTCTTGTTTCATTCTATTTCTTTTAATGGCTAGATTGACAGTTCCAGTAGACTTAATTTCATAGTGTGTTTTCAGCTCACTAATAACGAGAAGATGAAAAGCTTGCATTTTGAAAGCAATTTCCTTCCTAATTCCCAGGTGGTGGAACTGTTGATATAACTTGTTGTCCAGTGGATATCTTTTTCAGCCAAGCTGCTAGATCTGTGGGATAATTATCCTAGTTGACTGACTTCCCCAAGGGAGAAACCATGGGGGAAACTAGTGACAATTGGTAGTCTTCCAAAGTCTTACCAACCTAGTACAGATACTTCTTTCCACAGGTGAAGTTGGCTGCTTATTTTCTGTTTTTATTTCATCCTCTTGAATCTAAGCTGTTCTTTTGCAAAAAAATTGAACTATTGTTAAACTACAGAGAAACTCCCAGACCGTCTGTCAGACATTGTTTATAATGCACTTTCCTTTCTGTAAGTAACAAAATTCAGGAAGAAATTCTAGATGAAGAAAAAAAGCTTTCACTGAAGGCTCTGGGATGCTATCTCTGGCATTGGTTCAAACAAAAAGAATAAAATCAGGTCCTATGAAAAAATAGTCTTGAAGATAGAAAGTTAGTTCTCTGTTTTAGCAATTTGAATGCTACTTTTCCCTTAGTATTTGCATTCAAATAGTGAATGATGTAATTTATGCTAGTTAGACTAGTTTAGGCTAGTTTCAACCTTCTGATGTATTGTTGCTGTGGATTACATGTGTGCATGAACATGTGTATTCTACTTGATTAAGACAAAGGAAGGGAATGACATGTGTTAGTGCATGCAAAAATCTCCTTTGTCTGCACCTGACATTGTGGATATGCTTGTATCTACTACTGCTCAGATTAGGATGTTCACCTAATTTTTCCTTCAAGTGAAAAAAAGGCATACTAGAAATTGCTCGTGGAGGACTTCCTTGGACAAATCTGGATCATCTGTATCCATGAACAGCTTGATTTCATGAAGAATTAGTAGACAGAAATTGAATAACTCTCTTAGTGTCTCTTTTTCTTGTGTTGCTATATCACTTGCTGAACATCTTTGCTAATCAGTTATGTCTAACATCCTAAGGATGCTTACAATGTTCCTTTATTTACCAATCATCTGTGAGACTCAACAGTTACCATGGAAAATGATCCCCTGGTTTAACAATGAACTTTTTGCTATGTCAGTAATTTCCTCAACACACTTCCATATAGCTGATTGATGCTATTCAGCTTTCTGGTCTACTACATAGTGGGCAGTACCACAGATTGGTGGTAGGATTTCCTGTAGCTGCTTGATATGTCAGAGAAACCATCACAAAATCAAAGAATATCAGAGATTAGAAGGGTTCTTGAAAAATCATCTAGTCCAATCCCCCTGCTGGAGCAGGAACACCTAGATCAGGTCACATAGGAATGCATCTAGGTAGGTTTTGAATGTCTCCAGAGAAGGAGACTCCACAACGTCTCTGGCCAGCTTGTTCCAGTGTTGTGTTATTCTCACCATGAAGAAATTTTTCCTCATATTTAAGTGGAACCTCCTCTGTTCCATCTTGCACACATGGCCCCTTGTCTTATCATTGGATGTCACTGAGAAGAGTGACAGAAGAGGTCACCTCTCAGTTTCCTCTTCTCCAAGCTAAAGAGACCCAGGTCACCCAGCCTTTCCTCATGTGGGAACTGCTCCACTCTTTAATCGTCTTTGTGGCTCTGCACTGGACTCTCTCAAGCAGTTCCCCATCCTGCCTGAACTGAGAGGCACAGAACTGGACACAATATTCTGGATGCAGTCTCACTAGGGCAGAGTAGATGGGGAGGAGAACCTCTCTCGACCAAACCCTTTCTAATACACCCCAGGATGCCATTGGCCTTCTTGGCCATGAGGGCACAGTGCTGGTTCATGGTCATCCTGCTGTCCACCGGGACCCCCAGGTCCCTTTCCCCTACCCTGCTCTCCAAGTGGTCAGTTCCCAACTTATACTGGTACCTGGGGTTGTTCTTGCCCAGATGCAAGACTCTACACTTGCCCTTGTGATATTTCATTAAATTTTTCCCTTTCCAACTCTCTAGCCTATCTAGGTCTCACTGGATGGCAGCACAGCTTTCTGGCATGTCAGCCATTCATCCCCTTTTTCCAAAGACAGAATGTGGGATACATTGTGGGATACATCTACATACTTGAGATGTGGTCATGTTCGTCTTTTAGAAAATAATTTGGATTGCAGAAAAACCTCTGTTGAACATAGGCACAGATTATGCTAGGTTGCCTGGGGCTGCCTACAAGTGAGGTTATAGGATATCTGTCTTTTGAGATGTTCAGACCTCTCCAGCAACCTGTTCCTATTCATCATTACAAAAAAAATTTCATAATTGGATTTTATATATGGGGCTTATCACTGCACATCTTAGTCTGACTCTGTGGTCTTTATGTATTATATTTATGTTGTTAGATACTTTCGCACAAATGAGTTTTGTAGCAGGGGCCAAGAACTTTTAAATGATATCTAGGGTCTATAGGAGGGAGGAAAGATGAAGATATTGAGAGAAGATATAGGCATAAGAAAGCATTTCTTGAACTTCTGGAGCTCAAACTCTGTGACTTCTTTTCATATGCTGTAAGTCAATAAATGCAAACATAACGTGTGTGTAACTTGTTCTGAGACCCTAACATGGAGTATGTGATCTTGAGGTTAACTGCAAACCTTTGGGGACATTGTGGAATTATATGTTGTTTTTCCTCACATAATAGCATCCTCTCCCTTTTTTCCAGAGTTTTATAACATCTTTTGGGAATTATGATGTGGCAGTTGAGAGAAGATGGTCAGAGGGTATTCATGGACATTAGAATGTCTGTTTGGTCTGAATGCCGCAAAGGCCTCCTGAAATAAGTCTGTGTTCAGCTACATGAAACACCAGTGTAAAACTCAGTTTATAAAATTATTAGTATCCATAAAAACTTGAATCATGTGTTTTAGGATCATTAAGTGTTATTACATGTTATTATTGTTATTAAAATATTTAAAACTGTAAGAGTTGCATTTGTTTGGAATGCAGGACATAATACATGGAAGAATTAATTAAAAACAAACAAACAAACAACCAACAACAACAACAAACAGCTGCAACTTTAATGCTGTTTCAAAGTTAAAGGAATGGTGCCCTAAACTTTTATCTGCTTGAATTAAATAGTTGATGTAATTTGTTTCCTTGAAGACCAAATATAGCAACATTCTTTACTGCCTTTAAATTGACAAAAGAGTCACCGTGTAATTAAACTAGGATGTTTTATGAGGTGACTGTTTTCAGTATGCTGGAGTAGAAGAAAATATTCCACATTAACAGTTAAGAGGCTAAGATAGAGACAGCAATGCATTGCATCCATCCAGAGAGAAATAAAATATGAGAATAGAAGAAATGTAATAGACACTACTAAAGTGCTTGTAATTGTATCAAGAAAAAAAAGTTGTTAGTTTGGATAGTAAAGTAGGTACTCCAGAGCTGAGTAAACTAAAACTTCAAAGCAGCTTTCTTTTTTTGTTCTTTTTTTTTTTTTCCCTTTATGATGCATTGCTTTTAAATTGTTGTTTGATTGGTTGTTTTTTTAGCTTAGTCTGAATTTCCAGCTGTCACTGTGCAATTCATAACTTCAAATTCATGGGTTTTAATTGCATATAATGGTCTCTTTATTTCCACTTCACATAAATCATAGCAGAAAGGAAAACCCAGCAGTTAACAGAAGCTGGTACTTGTCCTGCATCTCGTGCTACAGTAAGAAGATTCATTCGTGCCTGTTTCTAGAGGAAGTGCTTCCTAAGGTGAACGTGAATCTTGATACAGTTTTCTAGAAAGGCATTGCTGCTAGTTCCTGAATGCAGGCATTACCACAATTGTGGGAACCAGAAGCACCAGATAGTATTAAGTGCCTTTGGGACTGATAGGGAAATTAAAGAACAGTGTTTTCAAAACAGATGTAACCATATAACCTACTAATGCAACATATACCCTGAGGCAGTATAGATAGTCTTGGAATGGCCTGTAGAAAAAGCTTTTCATACCATTCAGAGGACTGGGGCAGCCAAAAATAAGCTCAGTGACAGTGTGAGTCTGTCACTGATCTTCAAATGTATCAAGCTGTCTCTACTACTCAAGTCTGTCTTTAAAATAAGGTCACAAAAGAATTTTGAATGTGTCACACTCGTTATTGCTTTCTGAGATATGAAGAATTTTTGGTCATGAGAATACCGTGGGTTGTGCAATATGACTGTATGTAGTTATAGATTGGTCTTTAGCAGAAAGAAGTGGTGAGCTTGAAATAGCTACAGAAATAAAAATGTTTTTGAAACTGAAACTTTATATTGGTGTTGAAATGCAAAATAAGCTGATGAAACAGTTGGGTTGTTTGAGTGTGAGAAATTTCCTGAGCTAAGTTGCGGTTGAGATGAGTCAGGAAAAACAATTTAGAGCATGAGGCCATTTCTGCAAATCTTTAAGACTGTTTCTTTATTACACTGTCTGGATTCTATATTTTCAAATGTGATGATACGAGATGGATAAACACTATTTGCCAACAAGGAAAAATACTGAAACATTTTATGAACTATATCTCTGATAATAAATCACTTATAGGTGTTTCTCCTACTAATAATTTATTCTGATATAGGGAGTTATATAAGGTTAGCATGCAATGAATGTACAGATACATGTACAATACTGCATTCAGTCTACTAAGTATTAACATTTTCTTTAATATTTTATCTGATTCAAGACTGTAGAAGGGAAAAACTGTCATGGATCTAGGAATTAGTTTCAATTATTTTGATAAACTTAGCCTTTGAAGTGCAAGTACCAAAATGAATTAAACAGTCTTTAAATCCACTGTGCTAATCCAAAGTTTTCAGTATATTATAGTGAGCTGAAATTAAAATAAATAAATAAATAAATTTACTTCCCTGTACTCTTACATATAATAATTTATACCCTGAATCATCTAGCCCAAACTTAAGGATCAGTGAAAAGTGCTCCCAGTGCATCATTATGTCCATCTCTCAGGAAAACTCACAACGTAGGTTTTAAAAACTACTAGTAGAATAAGTTCTGTTAAATAGGAGATTTTACAAAGGAGAAACTAGTATTAAAGCTTAACTGTAAGCAATTTAGCTTGATTCTGAAACCAGTCCAATGCCCAAGGCTTAAATAGTAGGAGATATGCACCTGCAGGTGTATGCTGCCATATTATTTAAGCTTTTTCTTTCATCTGTTTTCATCGCTTTACTCAAGTAACTACACTTCTCCTATAGTCTTTAAATTCCTGTAAGATAAATTTTACATCATAACTCAAAAAGATCAAGTTAACCTCAAATGGACAAAGCTGTTTCCCATATGAAACTGACTTCAGAAACTACAAAATATGAAATCTTTTAGTATCTCTTTCTATTTCTGTCCAGACCTGAATTTATAACAGTGAAGGTCCAAGTTTGAGAATTTTTTATGGAAAAAATAAAGTGTGGCTCCAGTTAGTGTATTTTGCCTGTATCATACTGGCGTCTGTAACTCTGAAATTTTCCAGCCATTTTATTTTTTCTTTTAATGCACACTGGATATAAACTTCAGCTACGCTCTGAGCTGTAACTCTGATCTTTTTAACTGGCCAGAAAGAAATGAGGTTAACCAATTTATTTCATACAATTTTTGAAGCGTTGGTGATCATACCTCAATGAAAAGAGGTATAGTAATCCATTTATTTCTCATTTCTATGTGATCTGCCTAAAGACATTGAAAAGGAATTAACGATATTTTTT
>VZTM01024287.1:13362-29903 GCA_013400555.1 Jacana jacana | reverse complement strand
ATACTCTCATGCCGATAAGCAGACTCTCTAATCATGTCTTTCACCAAAATGCCTAGCAGAGCTGCAATGTCCACATATGTGTTGCAGATTCCTTTGTTTTGGGCATGGACAGTTGCTTGGGCTTTCAGTGTAACTGCTGTTGCATTATTCATCCTGTTCCAGACAAAACCCAAGCATATTTAGTTATTCTTTAATGAAAAAATGTTATAAAATCACTGATCTGAGCACAGATACCTCAGCCCACAGCAGTAGTGGGTTTGTCTATATTGGAATACCAAAAAGGAATTTCCTGTATTTACTTGGAATAAACTATTTTCTTTAACAAGTCTTAAGAATATGAACACTGTTTAGAATGAGAAGTTGAAGGCACATAGACACAACAAAACTGGTTGGGTTTTTTTTTGTTCAGAACAGAAGTTAATGAATTCTAGTTGTTCAGTGTTTCACAACCAGCTCCCTCAAAACTCCTAGCTGGAGGTTCAGCCTTGCTGATGCTGGGGATTAAATGCCAATGTCAGGATACTTGTGTGGTATAGTATGAAGATCAATTAAAATTCTCCTGGTGTCCTGCTGGCCATAAGAATATAGGTATTACACAGGAAAGAAAAGTAATTGCATTTGACTCATGGGTGAGAGGATCAAGGGGTGTGTGTCCAGGTTCTACTGGTTTGTCTGGATATGACAACCTGCAAAGACATGGGAAGGAAGAGAAGATGGTGGCAGCTCCTCACAGCTCAGCAAACCCACTCAGTCACTCCTTTGGCAACCTTTTCTTTTGCTGCCCAGGAGCAGAGGATGCAGATGAACAGGAGTGTTACTGCCGTGGTAGATCTTTGCTGTGATAGACCTTTGTCATAGTACATTTTGACATCCTTGAGAAGGCAAGATAGGTGACAGTGTGTTCTTCCAGGTCCTTTGCCACACTTTTGGAGAGATTTGGTCCTGTGAGGCTAAAGCTAAACAGGTACAGATGGCAAGAGAGTGTCATGCAAAGGGCGCTAAACATGGGAGAGAAGGGAACCTAGCAAATATCATAATACTATGGCTATTGGCATGTAATTGCTTGAACAAAGAAAGAAAGGATGTGATGATTTCTTCAATATTTGCTTTACATAGATAAATTTTATGACTAACGTAGTTTTCTGAACCAGCAGACTTAGAGCATGACTGCATAAAAACATGGAAAGAACAACAGATACAAACCTTAAGAGAGTGCTTGAGAAACTGAAGGGTTTAATTAGAGAGGCCCCAATCCTGAAATACTATGACAATGAGCACAAAAGTCCATGGATGCATCCTAGGAGAATATTGGCACAGTACTCTTTCAATAACACAGTTGAAGCTAGAGACAAGTGGCTAATGCATCGTGGGCACTAACAAAAACTGAATGTAAATATGCTGAAAGAATGAAGGAAGGTTTGGCCTTAAGCCATGACTGTAAAAAAAAAAGCCTTTATTTATGGGACACCACTGTTAGCTGAAACTGACCATAAACCACGTACTGCTATTGCCAAGATAGGCCTGATAAATAGCTCCTGGAGAATACAGAGATTGTTTTTTCAGCTACAAACGTATGTTTTACAAATTGAGTAAGCCTGGGTGAGATTTGATGGTTGCAGGCAAGCTCCCGATCATTTTACAGAACTTCCAGACATTGACCATGGATGTGCCAAGCCTAAAAAAAAAATTCAAGAAAACCATCTCCACTTGCATGCAAACTGTGGACTCTGCCAGTATTGCTAGCAAATTTGTAATGACAGAAAAGGTAATTCAGGCTTTTGGCACAAAGTTGCCAGTGCCATATTGTAGCCCCTTATTGTACCTTAGTGGTGAGACCTGAATAGTACATGTGGACTTTTAAAGAGGTTTGGGTAGAGAATCCTGAATGTATTAAAAAGAGGTACATGAAAGCCATTGAGACAAGAATTCTAAGAGAAAGACCAGAGGTTGCTGAGAAATCAACAGTGGCATTAAAGCAATTCAATTTTATTTAAAAACTTTGATTATGCCAACAATGCAGGACAACTTCATCCAAAAGAACCCATGAAGATGGCAAAAGAAGAATAAATAAGTGTAAATCTTCTTGTAATTTGTATTTATTATATACATAATAATGAATATGCATTATTATCTTTATTATTGTTGTAGTTGTTGCTTTCTCTATTGTTACTCATTATATTATATTACATTATAATTATATTATATTACTCTGTTATTTCCCTAGCGTGGGCTTGCTAGAAGGTTCTGCAGCCAAACAGAAAACCATATTAATTTTAACTAAACCTGACATACCAAGCACAGTAACATCTGACCAACGGCCACAATGCAGTTGGTATCACTGAAAGTAATTTGCACTGAAAAACAGATTTAGCTTTATCACCACTAATTCCCAGTACTTTCAAATTTTCAAGGCTAATGGAAAAGTGTCAGAAGAACACAGTGCTGTCTGTAAAATGAAAGACTGGGGAGTGAGACTGATCCCCATTTAGTACCAGTGTAGATAGCTGTGTGGAACTGGTTTCTTACAAAGACAGCCTGGAGCATGTTATACTGCAGAGAGGCTCTTGCTGCACTGGGCTGATGGTTCACCTTCAAGACAGTGGCTAACACATCTCCAAAATCCCTGTTTATCCATGATCCCTAAACACTTACCATGATGACAATATCTGTGCTGTTGTGGACGTGTGCACATTGCTGGTATGATTGCCAAGCAACAAATATAAGCAGACTACTACATATAAGAAAAGTATTTTGTGATAGTTTTATTTGCATCTACACAGGAGTCTTTGCTGAGCTGGAAAAACTTTAAAAACTTGCTGACAATTTCTACATCAGGAACCATGCCCAATGAAGACAGTCCTTAAGGGATATTTTTTATAGATGTCAGTTAACTTTTACCATTGCTGCTCCTAAAGTCCTAACATTCTCAAACATATGCTTTCACATTTAAAATGCACTTTTAACCCTTAATGAAGAAAATCCTGAAAACAATAAGCCAAATGGCAAATGCAAAGAACACTTATTGTACAATCTTTTTAATCTCTTCAGAGATACCAATTTCAGTCTTCAATATTAACAGAAATCAGAAGAAAATTTCCTCAGAGCATCAGGGGATATGTCGCAGGGTTCTTTCAAAGCCTGACCTCAGGCATCTTGTTGTGGTGGGAGTATCTCAGAGCAACTTCAGTGGCTGCAAAGGGAGAACTTGGTGTAGGCTGAGAGCTGACGGCTGGTGGCTGAGCACACCCTCTTCCCACTCAGTGGGTGTCCAGGGCTGTACCAGAGGCTATCAGCAGGTCATTATCCGTGATAAGGATGCCATCATACACAGAGGGAGCTCTTGAAACAAAAAGCTGCCTGTCCAAATAAATGGTGGGTGAACATGCCCACCATGAGAGCTGGATGGCCTCCCTCACCCCCTCCCTGCTTTGTTTTTGTGAGAGTGAAGGAAAGGAAGTGTTTGAGATAAGAAGTTAGTTATACATTTTGCTATCAAGAAGCTGCAAAATGCTGAGGCAAGATTTACTTCATGCTGAAAGTTAAGCTTAGAGGATTCCTTTATTTTTGAAGTGCCTGATGATTTGAGCCTGAGGGAAATATAACAACTCAGTTTGTTGCATTTCCTTTCTCTGGAGGTTTATTATTTCCTCTGTATTTATCAGGCTAACTTTAATAGATATGCCTGTTTTTCCTAAACTACTTTTTAGAAGTGATCCATTAAAAACCTCACAATTTTCATTCATTACATTAATTGATAAACATCTAATTGTGTTTTCTATTTTTGCAGCTCATCAGGAGAGGGTAATTTCTGAATTTCTGAAAATGGAGAATGATGCACTACCCTTTATCTTCCTGCCTTTCAGCACTTAGATACTCCTAGATAGAGATTTTGACCTAAAATGATGTTGAGAATTGCCACCATTCATTAACATGTGAATATCTGACACTAGCACACAAAACTAATTGCAAAATGGAGAAAGCTTTGTAGAAATATCACAAGTCTCCCCAGCCTCCTTTTAAAATGGAAAAGTGGATTTCTGGTTGACCACAGGGAATGGTGATAAAATGTAAGTCAACAGCTCTTGTACAACAGACATTAGCAGGGTTCTTGAGTCTGAGCAGGGTGAGAGGATTGCTGAGCTGCGCTGCAGCACAGCAGTACGCAAATTGGTTGCACAAGCTTGTACCTTGAATCCTCTATATCACTGTTGTGAAGAAATGGGAAAATACTAAAGAAAGGTGCAAGTTTTGTTTGTGTTTACCATGGGCCAAATTTGTCTCTGGTGCAACTTGAGAACACTGTGGAGTTTTCCTTCGTTGATCCTGGCAACACATAAAATTCAGAAAAGACTTTCACTAGTATTTCCTTGGGAAGAATTTATCTACTGGCAACAATTCAAAAGCTAAGGAAGATTTATACACTAGAGTTCCATTTTGTATACCTTGGGTAGAATTCCAAATTCCCACCACTTTCACCTCCAAGAACTTATTAGCATTTATCAGGTAAATAATCTGTGAAAGGCAGATTATACCCCTATAAATCCATTATAATTATGTTGATTTCAAAAGTGTTACTGAAGGTTTATGTCCACGTAACTGAGCTCACAGTTGCTAACCTTTCTAAGGAAGACTCCAAATATTTCCTCAAGAGAAAACAGCCCTTACCATGTGCAATTTTTTTCTGTTCTGTATGTCTTCACCTTCCATCATAATGAAGTATTTTATATAAATACAACATGAGGTAATGACACTAACTGAGAAGGAAAATAAATTCACACTAGAATATCAAGCTAGAGTCTTCCCACCTGCTTTTTATTAACAGAGGCCACCACCTTAGCATTATTTAGCATCATATTCTCATTTAATTCATCCCATCTATTTCCTCTTTATCTTGCCTACTTGACAAAAATCTTTCTTCTCAGTGCATTGTAATACCAGGCATGTAAATTCCAACCAGCTTCTTCACAGACTTCTCAGACTAAATTGTCTTAGAGAAGGCACATTCATTGTCTATTTTCTCTTGCATATGCAGACATTAGTGCATGTTTAAGTGCTGATGAAGCATTTTGAAACATCAGCTCAGCCTTCACTGAGCCTAGGCTGAAGCCTGTAATGTGGTGTGGATAGGGCTTTGGAAAGGCTCACAGGAGTCCCAGTTGCAGCCATTTGTGCCACTGCTCTAAGGACAACATCAAGTCCAGTATTTCTTGCACAAGATGTAATCAGATAATGCATTGTATCATGAATACTCTAAATTAATGGAGATTACAAAAGACATCTGTTTACTCAATGATACAGAGGATCTATCAATCCTAAGCATCTACATAGTCAGTCTCAGAAACATTTTAAACTGTTATTGTTTCGATTATAAAGTTACATCTTCAAGACTGTATTTGCAAAAAGGCAAAGAATTAATAATCATACGTATGTTTAGTTGTGAGAGTGAACAACATAGTGACTTTTGTGGGAGGAAGTAGAACCACATAGGTTTCAATTTCTTATAATTCAGGTTATTTATTCACGTAACAGAGACATGTATAGAACCTGTGCTCCAGATCAAGAGCCCAGAGGTGTGGGAATACTGCAGCACCATAGGAAGCCTGAGTGGATACTCTGCAGGAACCCTCTTCCTGGATACCATGCCATGAACCTCTATTAAGTAGCCTTGCTTAAGGTGCCAAAATACTGAAAAGCATAAGTGAAGAAAAAATCCCCACATATCTACACATAAATGGTCAGAGGAGAAGGATAACAGAAAGCAAAGCACATTATCAGGTACACCAAATATCTGCATAACCAGATGGTTCCAGACTCTGATCAGCTGTTTATTATATAAATATACATATTTCTTGTTCCTCTTCTCACATCTCAGTTGAAGCATCATTAGCTAGTAATTTTCTCATATATGTCACCATTAAAAAAAAAATAATATTAAAATCCCCTTTTTATTTCAACAAAGTAGGTAGGGAAAAAACACTGACAAAAATATTTTGATCTTCAAAAACACTCCCTGCTGGCAGAGAACAATCCCAAGAGAGCGAGTGGAGGGCATTGCACATTCTGTCATCCTCATCAATCAGGGAGAAGTCTGCTTACAGCCTATATCACTGATGGAACTCAGGGGCAAGTGACGCCTATCAGAATAAGGGCAGTCAGTCCCAGAGGATTAGGAGAGTTGGTGCAATCAATGGTTTTAACAAGATGCCTATTGCCCAAAGCAACATCTAGCCCTTCCTCTCACAAGGCAGCAGGTTTACCAATTAACACAGAATCACAGAATTATTTAGATTGGAAAAGACCTTTAAGACATCAAGTCTAACTGTTAACCTAACACTGCCAAGTCCACCACTAAACCAGGTCCATAAGCACCACATCCACATCTCTTTTAAATACCTTCAGGGATGGTGACTCAAATCCTTCCCTGGGCAGGCTGTTCCAACATTGGATAAGCTATTTGGTGAAGAAATTTTTCCTAATGTCTAATCTAATCCTCCCCTTGTGCAGCCTGAGCCTGTTTCCTCTTGTCCTATTGCTTGTTATTTGGGAGAAGATACTGANCTTTCTTGGCCACCTGGGCACACTGCTGTAGTTCTGCATGGGGCTGTTGTAATCCAAGTGCAGGACTCAATACTTGACCTTGGTNCTCCAGCCTAGACAACCCCAGTTGCCTCAGATGCTCCTCATTAGGCTTGTGCTCTAGATCCTTCATCAGCTTCATTGCTCTTCTTTGAACATGCTCTAGCACCTCCATGACTTTCTTGTGGTGACGCACTCAAAACTGAATGCAATATTTGAGGTGAGGCCTCACCAGTTCCAAGTACAGAGGGACAATCACTTTCTTAGTCCTTACTGGCTATGCTTCTTTGATACAGGCCATTGATACAATACACAGATACACAATGCTAGTGGCTTTCTTGGCCACCTGGGCACACTGCTGTAGTTCTGCATGGGGCTGTTGTAATCCAAGTGCAGGACTCAATACTTGACCTTGGTAAGCCTCAGCCCATTGATCCAGCCTGTCCGCATTCCTCTGCAGAGCCTTTCTACATGCTTAGGTAGATCAACACTCCCACCCAGCTTGGTGTCATCTGCAAATTTACCGAGGGTGCACTCAATCCCCCAGTCTAGATATCCAATAAAGATATTAAACAGAACTGGCCCCAGTACTGAACCCTGGGGAACACCATTTGTGACCGACAGCCAACTGGATTTAATTTTGTTCACAACAGCAATTTGGGCCTGGCCACCCAGCCAGTTTTTTACCCAGCAAAGACTGTTTCTGTCCGAGTCATAAGCAGCCAGCTTCTCCAGGTGAATGCTGTAGGAAATGGTGTCAACAAAACACCTCCTTTAATTTCTGCTCTACAGCACAGGGGTGGGTTTGTGTGAATATTCTTCTTTTTATCATCCCACAGTCAACCTACAGTACACCCAGCATCAACCTCTTTCTTTCTTTGTCCATCCCATGTAGTAAGTTTCCATCTTCTCCTGCAAATGTGAATGTAATCTGCCATTGCTAGGAAGAAATGCAAATTCTGGGCTCCCAGTGCCTGCTAATGCCTTTGGACGTTCTCCCATTTGCACTTCAAGGTGATATGGCAAGAAAGCTAAGTGTGATTGGTTGTGCTCCTCTTCTTAGACAGACCTTATTTCTCAAATTTCATCTTGGTTCCCATAGGAAAACTTTCTCAAAAAAAAAACTTTCTGAGAGGCTTCTCAGCTCCTTGCTAGCTCATCTTTAAAACTACTCAGTCTTTTTTAAAAACAGAGGATTCATATCCCAGGCACATCACTTTTTTGAACTTGAAGATGTTTACAAGTGGACCCAGGATGTTGTTATTATCTTGGTGTTTGCTACAGGGACTCTCTTCTGTGCAGATGGCCCAGATGACCAGCTGAAGTATGATAAAGAAGGAGTTTTGTTCTTTGGCTGCCATTCCTACCCAGAAGCTCATACAAATGAAATTATTATTTGAGGTTTTTAACAGATACTCAGTTACAGGATCATAATCTAGATGAAGAATAAGGCCCATTTCAGTAGCAAAACTTATGGTCACAAACCTGCACACACCTGCACAATAACAAGACATACTGGTTTTAGACTGACTCCAGCTCTGTTTTGGGAATGCTAATCAGTCTATGCAATGCCATAATTTTTGGATGTGTTTCATAGCACTTTCTAATTATCTACACTCAGATTTTTCTACAGTTGTCTATAATATCTCTCTGGCACAGTGAGGGACATTTGGGCTATGTAACATTCTGGCTGTAGCGTAAGTCTGCTGACCTGTGCTAACTGTGCTACAGCAACTACTAAAACACCTCAAAAGTTTATGAAGTAAATGATGGGAGATAAGGCATAGATAAAACTAGCTATCACATGTGGGTCATGGAGGTCTTTCCTGCTGCTGCTGCTCCTGGAAAGAGCAGCTCACATTTCTGTACTCTGCCCCTCCCATAGTTCTCTAAAGCTTGGCATAAAGTACATATGTAAAAAGTGCCATGAAAATGCAGCTACCTCTGCCCCATTGGGTAGTGACCAACTAGAACAAAAAAACCCAAAAGAGAATGGGAAAATGCATCTAAAATGCCTCAGACTATGAAAATGCAAACTGTCCTCAGGACTTTCTGATGACGCCCTGATTTTGCCAGATGTGATGCTGGCTCCGTGCATACCCTGACAGGCCAGAACTGCAATTTCTAGAAGAGGCTGATAAAAGTGTGAGGCACCTGGGACTCTGATGATGCAGCATCTCACAGCTCCAGCTTTCATCTCTGTGACTGCAACTCTGTAGTTAAAACCCACCTCTTGTCTCCTATTGAAATCAGACTGTGTCATTCCCGCCTTATTTTGCACTCTCTCCTTGGATGCACGTGATTTTGTTTAAGGTATTCACGCTTTTCAGGGACTGATAAAGCTGCACTAACACACTAAATAATTAAGAAAATAATCCAAGATAACAGTATTATCCTTGTTCTATGTATTCACATAAATTGATGCTTTTATTCCTGGCAAATACACAAGATAAACCTTCCTGTAGGAACTGAAGGCATCAGAGGGTACCCAATTTAGGTCTCTAATAATGAAACAAGGGCAAATAACAACTTTTTGAGGTAAGACTCACACAGTCTGGTTTTGTCTTGTTCAAAAGGTTTAATGAGATATGGGTCTTGTGTGTGTGTGTTTATGAAGAGAGAAAGAATGAAGGGGCTGTCAAGAGCTGGGAAGCGTAAGACTGTGAGAAACAAAATAGGCTTTGTGGGCTGACCTTGGGTATTCCTCACCTACCTAGGTCTCCACATGGAAAATAGATGGTGCCAGACGGTAGCAAATAGGCAGAAAGGTTTATGTGCCTCCAAGCTTGTCTGCTTTCTGTGACCAAAACCCACTACCTCTCATAAGTAACTTTGCCCTTCCTTATAAGTGTTTTACTATTTTGATCCAGCCCTGAGTTTGTTCCAAGCAATGTTTTCCAGCAGTGGCTGGGACACTGGCCCTTGCTGGTCCAGAGAGACCAGATCTGCAAGTGCTTAAGAGATGCACAGCTTACGGAGGCAGTGGCTGGGAGCAGCAGGGCTCTGCAGTGGAGGGGGCTTTGTTTTGGCAGAGAAACCATGGGAAAAGAAGCTGGCAGTTAGGGAGGGCAGGACTTAAAAGGACATATATCCCAGAGAAATCTATTAAATTGAAGAATTATGAGGGCTTCAGTCTGTTGACTTTGAAGTTATCCATATATGGAGTTAGTTTATGGAGTGTATTATAATCTTAATTAATAATACCTTGCCTCAAACTTTGCTCAGCCATCTACCCAGTTCCCTCTCTATTGCATTTCCACTTTTGGATTGGTTTTTCCAATTCCTGTTCCATTGCATAGTGAAGTAATAGCGAGTACCTCTAAAAGCGAAGAACAGTGACTCAACAGGGCCATTACTGAGTTACCACATCGCTTCTAATATTGATATACTTCTTTAGTTGCGGTATCCCAGGTGACCGCATACTTAGCCAATGCCTAATGTTGCCTCTGCCAGCAACAAATCTGTCCTTTCTCTGGATTTCCAGACATTTCTTCCTTGCTATTGAATAGCTTGCAGAAACCTTTTTCTATCCCTTCCAAGAAGACAACTGAAGCGTGTTAAAAAATTGTTTTCCTCCCAAGTAATCATTAAGAGGTTACCTTTGGTTTAACTAAGTTGTTCTAACAAAAGTTGCAGATCCCATGCTGCAAATACTAAGGAGATATTTCCAAAGTCTTGGAAAAGGGAGTCATTTCAGAGATGCCAGCTCAGATCATAAATTCATGATCCCAAGACAGCTGTAGTGGAAGACTGCAGATACTGCTTCTCTAAACCTGAGTGTTACAGCTCCAACTGAAGCAGCAAGACAATTTTGATATTTACTTTGCATAATTCATTACAAGGGATCTCCAGAACTGGACAAGTAATTAATAATGTGATTTTAAAAGTCTTTTTAAATCACAATCTCCTAGAATTTAGTCACTGCTTGAAAATACTTTCAGAAGAATTCCATAAGGCAAGGTTCATCCTACAGGATGTAAGCAAGCCATTAGATATGAACATCAAGTATATTCAGGCCTCAGTTTCCCAAAGCACATTGTTTGTTTCTGTGCTTTCAATGGATAAACAGAGCTTTTCCAATGAGCTTTCTTATGCTCATACTCATCATCCTGAACTAGATTTTTACTTTTTACCTTAAGTCTACAATGCTTGCTTAAATTTTGCTATTCTTGCAAATAGTTTTGAAACTACTTCTATTGGCTACAAGAGGCACTGCAAATGGAAACAGAAGAGATATAAAACTATTTTAACAATTGAAAAAATGTGAATAGTCCCTCTCAGAGAATCTTCAGACTATGTTTTCTTATTACCAATTAAGTGAAAAGTCAGGAAAACTAGGCTGGCAAAATCTCTGAAATAAATAGACCTCTTTAGACATACCAGATAGATTGATTCTACCTTAAAATTTCATGCAAGATGTATATTTGGGAGCTTATAAAAACTGCAATAATTAGCACCAAACCCTCCAATATTTATTTTCTGTAAATCTACTCAAATTGTCATCACTTGCTAAAAAGGTGCTACATTCTTAAAAAAACTACCCCCAGTAGCACAGTAAATACTGAAAACAACATACATTAAAAAAGGATAATGAGGATTTCCAGCTTTGCTTGAGAATGAGAGCTCTTAGTGCACTAATCATAGACTATTTCTGTGGCAACATGCTTGAATTCTTCCTCTGATGTTTTGATCCCTACTATCCAGCAAGTGTATTTTCTTTATGATATAATGCCTGATACGTCCTTATACATCTCTATGGTTTTTTGTGCATTGCCTTGCCTACAAATACATAGTGAAGCACCCCTAGCCAGCTTGCCTACATTCCCAAGCAGTCTGCTCTGTCTGTTAAGAGGTCAATTTACTGTTCAGGGGATTTCCTTAATTTATTTTACTGCTGGTTTGTTCACTGTTTCCTCGGAATCAAGGAGCCACAGGTCTTCCACACTTACTTTACTCATGTTCCTCATGTCTTAACAGGGATCAGACAATGGAGGCTTCTGCTGAGGCCCCTCTATCACTCTCTGCCCCTGGTTCTCATTTTGAAAATTATTATTTGAACTTCACAGTAAGAGAGGTTGCACATACTCAGCACTCCAGAGAAGCTCTTCCAAACACAATACATGGTCACTCAACCTGACAATGTTTAACCTGATTTAGAGGTAGATTAGGAGCTTTAGATGAAAATGTTTTTCCTCCACTGTAGTGTATTGAGAAATCTGTAAACTACTAATACATGGTGACCTTACACACAGTAATTTGGATGTTTCTCTACTTGTAGGCATATCTTGCTATTTATTTGCAAATGATTAATCCTTTTTTCAACATTACTTTTTCCCATTAATTAAAATGCTGTCATAACTGACTTAATAACTCATCCTGGAGAGAAATAGTAAAGGTGACAGGAGAACAAAATGCTGCCTCCTTGCATATTAAAGCAAGTATTCTCATACCTTTTACCGAACTAGACAAAAATGCCACATCCTACACACATTCCTACCGGGGCAGGTGCCTTACAGCTGAATACACATGCTGTGAAATGCTATTTCACACACATGAGATTTAAGTCCCTACTCCCCCTCCTTTACTACTTTTGCATTCTGCCACGACAGAGCAGCACAAATTTCCTTTCCCTTTCTCCTTCCCCAACAGTGTCCTGTAAGCAACATACATCTTCCTGTCATTTCTACATCGTGGCAGAAGTCCAGAAGGAAAGATGGAGTGGTGTACAGGCCTTCAAAAATCATGCACTTCTTTCTCCACAATTGATTCCCTATATACCTTGTACAAAGCAGCATAGAAATATATATATACATATATTTCTATAAAATAGATCACAAGCATGTCTTTTACCTGGGGAGTGGGTTAACTGAGACATTTAGTAGCAGAGATGACCCAAGCAGCCATAACACGCAGGAACAGATCTCTCTTTGAAGCATTTCAGCAAACACAGACCTGATCAACACTGAAGTAAGAAATACAATTTAACTAATAAGAAGAGACTTGCCTTGATTCTTAGATCATCTCTCAATCAGAGCTAATCTAATGGCACTTTTCATTTGCAGATTTCCTGCCCTGTTTATAGTGAGACATATTATGCAGTATCTAAAAATAACTTGCACCATAATCCTCAATTTTGCAGCTGTCCCATGGGAGAACAGGGCCAGGGTACAAGCTTTTGCCTCAAGCAAAGAAGATAATTGTGAGAAAGGCTGTAAGAGCTGCCAGTGTCTCTTTCTAATAATTGGGCAAAGTGGGAAAAAGCTGCAGGCAAAATGCCCTGCTAGTTCCATTAGGTGAGCTAATAGAAAATGTCAGCAGATTTCATGGTAAAGGGGTTATGTTTTGTTTCATTAGGTTTTTACTGAAGCTAGTAGAATAGAAAATATTTGCCGACCAACACGGTGGAATTTGGTGCTCAGTATCTCATTAGTGGATCTGTCAAACGGAAAAAAGAAAAAAGGCCCTAGTTACAATTCCTATCAATTTTCATAGATTTAGAGGATTGCAGGACAGCAAAAAACATTATGATTATTCTGCTCAATTTGTGCAACAAGGTCCAAGAATATTTACTTGTAATTCCTCTGTCAAGTCCATATCTTGTGGCTGAAATACAGTGTAATTTCTGCAATACCACAAATTCTTCAAGTAACAACTTTGAAGTAGCTGAGAATCTCTCATGTCCCCAGATAAACAGGACCAGCAGTTAACCGCTCTCTTGGGTATCTCTGAGAATTTATCCATCAGCAGCCACCTGCCATCAAATCTTGTTATGTCCTGGCCTGCTAGAGTAAAGACTTCTTTCTCCTATCAGAAAATTGTTTTTTCTGTGTACGTGTGCATCAACTGCAATAAGTCACTTCTTAATTTTCTCCCTCTACTTGATAAGGCAAGTAGACTTACGTTTTGCACAATAAAGCAGTCCTGCCACACCTTAGGGCACCTTGTTGGTCTTTTGTGGTCCTTTCCTAAATTTCCAGTTGTCCTGAAATTCAGCCATCAGATTGGACATAGCCTTCTGTTCCACAGAGAAATAACATCACCTCCACAGTCCTGCTCAATACTCCTGTATTCTCCTAGCAAAGCACCAGGGAGGAACTGATGCTGGCTCTAGTACGAGCCCAGACAGAGAGCAAATGTTTTCTGGAGCACAGCTCTCTGGTCAGCAGGCTGGGCTCCAGGCTTGGCTGTTCCATCTCCTTGCCTCTCTGGATGAGCAATAGCACTGAACAAGCAGTGTTTTCCCCCTGGTATTCACACCTAATTTACATTTATAAATTTCTGCCCTGCACATCAGTATATTAAAGCTTATTTTAAAAATTAATATTAAAGTAAAAAGACTCAGGTCCTTACCTCTGCAAACAGAGGAGGAAACAAAGCCCCAGTGCCACATACTTTTCCCTATGGGAAAACTCTCATCATATTCCATAGCAGATGCTAAGGACCGTGGAGGTCTGCCCATGAAGAGTATTTATAGTGCAGCTTTACCTGATAGTTGCACCATTAATATCAGTTCAACTTTTGATAGAGGTGGAATTATTCACATTCATAATTGTTTGCGGTATCGAAGTCCACTGTGCTTACCTTAGGCAAGTATAGAAAAAGTGCAAGAAAAGCCCTGATGGCTTTCCTAAGTCAGTAATCAGAATATAAAAAGAGGTAATCCTCCTTTTCCAGTGCAGGACCACGTTTGTGACCGAATATGGACTGGCACAGGGAGACAAAGGGCTGTGGAGCGGAATTGCCACTGAGATACATACAGAGCCACTATAAGGAGATAATGCCATCTAGGCAAGAGTGCAAAGCCTACTGCAGTTCAAAAAAAGCATCACTGAGTCTTCCAATAACCTCAGCAAGATTCAGACCAGACTCTGAATTACACCTTTGATTTATTTCAACCTGAAAAATTAAGAGTGAATACAATACAATTCTTTAACAGACTGATATAATGCAGTAGTATATGAATGTCATGACAGTCCTAGGATTGTTTTTCAGATCCTTCCAAGTGTCTTTCAATTTGAAAAATGTTTTCTTCTGTAGAGGAGCCCTTGAAGCAAAATCCCATGTGGCATTTTGCTATGGGAGAGTGGTTGCAGTACAATTCACTCAGGGGGCTGGTAGTGCATCAGAGGCCATCAATGTAGCTGAACCCCAGAGGTTGCACTGCACAGATGGAGATGTGGTAGGAAGGAGAAAATAGAGTGATGTTGCATGGAAATAGCTGTCATTTCAAAAGTCTATGCTCCTTTCTAAGAAAAGACAATTGTAAGGTGTCTTCCACAAAAGTTGTGGAGGCTGTTATATGTAGGATTGACACGCCATCCCATACATAATATCTTTTGAATCACAGATGAGTCTTCACCAAGAAATAAGTATGTCTAGCTGCAGTATGGAAGGTCTTTGGTCTGCTTATGCTCTGTGCATTGCTGAGGGGTATTTAGCAGAGCACTGAGAGGCTCTCCCTGATGATGGGGCTGTTCAGGTTGGGTTCTGAACACAACTCTCCTCATTGATGTTCTTCCCAAATAGACCTGTCTGCACCCTGCCACTACATATTTCACTGTAGGAAATTTCTGTGCTAATGGAGTAACATATTACAGCTGATACACAACCTCTCTTTCAGGCTTTTATCTATTGCTGGAAAGGATATTATTCTTTGCTGAAACAATTAGTCACCCATTTCTAGAAATGAAAATTGCTGCCTCTTCCACTCAGACATCACAGGCTGCGAATTTATTTCTAGAACCAAAGATTTTTAAAGTCCTGCCACTCTTAACAACACATTTCCTTGTACTTGTTCATTTCAGATCTTCAAGATACTGACTTGTGAAATCAATATTGTAGCACTAAAAGCACATAAAAATGTTGGCATCTACCTGGAAGGCAGTGTGTATGATACACAAATGTCACCTCCCTCATACTTCCCAAACTCCTGCTTCTGTGTTTGTAGGACAGGGAGTCACAGAGATCTCAGATATGATCAGGACTCTTTGGCCTGGCTGCTGTACAGAGAAATGCATGAGCCTCTTCCTCAAGAAAAAAAAACACAGCAAACAGGGAGTCCAACAGATATGTAAGAAGTCAAGCATAAAGTCAGTGGCAGACCCAGACTTAAAACCCTATAATGTAACTCAAAAGTTCCCTTACCTTTTCATAGCATATATTTTTGATGCCTTCAGAAGGATACCGCCATCAATGACCCTCAGCTGCTTCATCATCTCAACTGTTAAATATAGGTCAGGACTCAAACCCTTTCCAAAGTGAGAAATTCAGTGTGGCGTAGCAATTGCTGATACCACTACGAGCTCTGAGGCATTCCAGTTTCCATGCATTACTGTGGGAAGGCATATGGCAGGAAAGCAGAAGGGATTTATCACCCTCAAAGCCTCCCAGGCTGCACATGCTACTGATCAAAAGTGCAAGGAGGAGAGGAAAGAAGAAAAAGCATTATATTATCTTTGCCGCTATTAAAATGGATCAATGACTAGCAACTGCCCATTATTTCTCTCCCTTTGCAGTCATCCCCATCAGTGGCCAGACTCAGGCATTCCCTCTAAAAAGAGGCATCTCAGCAGACCGATATTCAAGCTTCACAGCCAACAAGGAGCCCAGTACTTCTTCACCATTGCCCGAGAATATCCTGTGTAGAAGTGAGCACTTCACCTAGTGCATGGTCTGCCCCACCATCATCCCTACCCCTGCCAGACAGTGCTCAGGACCTTCCCCATGGTTCATGTGGATATTGTGCAGCACAGAGCAGATAATTTTCTTTCAAAGTAGGATCAGATCACCTCTCACGGCTTTTGCTATATGACCTTTCATTTTCTCAAGGGTATATCTCACAACTAGCTTTGAGTCACTTAAGTCACTAATTAGACTGCATTTTCCCAAGTGTCCTGGGATATGTCTTGCCATTACCCATGGCAATAAGAGATATGTAAAGTCATCATGGAATAATGATAAAAGGA
>VZTM01024286.1:0-15060 GCA_013400555.1 Jacana jacana | reverse complement strand
AGTCAAAGAGGGATTATGTGGGAGTTCAAACACGCTGTAGAAACACCAAGAAGAAAACTGAAGAAGGGGATTGTGAGCACTGTTGCTGCTCACATTGCCTTCCATTCATCTGCTTTCCTTTCTTATTTTATTTTCAGAATTTCCCACTTAGTTTCTGAAGCACAGAAAAGCATATCCACTTCCCTAAATGCCATCCTAATTTTAATCCAGTGAATTTAATTGGAAGTAGTACCCAGTGAGTTGAAAAACAGGTACAGCCTCAAACCCAGTGCTAGAACACTGGGGCTTGGTTTATGGGGAGAATTAATTGCATGAAACTCAGTAAAGGATCAAGATTAAAATTATTAGTTAGACTGACTTGAAGAATTTGGAAACTGATTCAGCAGTGACCCAATTTGTATGAAACCTGCCCTTGTGAAATTTCACATAGGCAGGAAGTAAATTTATTTGAAAAACTATGCAATTCTCAGATTACTTGAATAAAAAAAGTCATATTTTTGAGAGGATTGGCAAGTCCAGTGATATCAGTAATAGCAAGATGACTAGAATAATGTAACACTTAAAATTATTTAAACAAAAAACAGACTGAATATGAGAAGAATAGCTCTAAATAGAGAATAATGAAAAGAAAGCATACATAATTTCAAAAGGATTAGAAAACAGCAAGAATAAATCAGACAAATCAAGCATTTGGTAACTGTTTTACAGTGTTATGCTTCTTTACACCTATTATTAATTGACTGACAATTCGTATTTACGGTGGCATACCCAGGTAATTTAGATTAAAAATGAAAGATGCTTGCAAAAAGGAGTTCAGGTTATACTGCTGAGAAGAGGCTACTAATTTAAGGAGTAACTTATTGCTGGACTCAGAAAGCTAATTCCTCACTCTTTCTTTCTTCCTTTCTTTCTTCCTGTCTTCTTTTCTGCCTGTCTGTCTGTCTTATTAAAAACTAGTAAATGGATCTTAACTTCCACCCAGGATTTTAGCTGCCATGGTAGTAGAAATCCCAAATTGCACTGACATCTTGATGGCAGCAGAAGTGTCACAACAGGAGACCTTCGTTCAAAGGTTTGAAATTACTGACGCACATTCTGGTGAACAAATACACCTGTGGTGACATTTATGAGGAGAATCTATTCAACATGAAAAATATCCAACTAAGTTAATAGTATGGCTGACAGAACTTGAATAATAGTTTTAAGCCTATGTATCTTTGATTTCATTAGGCTTAAATCTTGAAGGATTTGCCATTCTGTAACATATTGTTTGAAGTTATTGTAATTTTAGGTATTACATTAAATGTTTCTTTGTATGTTGCATGTGTACCAGTGGTACTTGTTCTAGGCACCCTATACAGTCTATTAGTAAGAATCGTATGCATTCATAGAACATTAATTTTGACTTTTGGCATAATATATAGATAATCCTTCTCAGATTGTCAAAAGTCTTGCTGAAGTCAAGGTAGACAATGATACTCAGATGCATGATCATCATATTCCAGAACTTGCTTTATAGGCAAGAAAAAAAAACATTGCATGTAGTTTGTAGTAAACCAACTATTAATCCATTTCTTTTTTGTTAATGGTCTTGAAAAATAGCTGTGCCTCTGCAAACACTGTTATTTCTTTTAACATTTTGTTTCTTTTGGATTTTGACTCTTTGTTCACTCTGCTGTTCACTCTGGATAACAGCTGTTCTCACTGAATTGGTTGGTTTGGTGTCATCCTTGTCTGCAAAAGGATTTGTTTGCTATCTGTTTGCCTCCGGAGGTATGGTCTTACTCATGGTACTCCAAGTTTTCATCTTGTGGACACATGCTCCTATCTCAAATTTTCATACAAATGATATTGCACTGTCTCTACTAGTTTTACATATGAAATAAAGAAGAAGACAAAGTTGCCTCAGTAAGTTTCTCCTCCATGCAATTCACTGCTGCGTACTATGGCATGCCAACAACAATGATCATCAATATCAGTACTTTATGACCAGGTATAGAGATTTGTATTGTTAGAATAAATTCAAACTTTGAGCAATTGACTTGAATACTGGAATTGAAAAGCACTCAAAGATGAGTAGATATAATCTGTATGCAGACTATTAGACCATTTAACAAAGGCGAAGCAGTAGATTAAGATTTGGCTGATAATGAAATCAGCTTTATTCTCTGTTCCAGCAGACAAGTGATAACTTAGACTGTCAAAAATTGAAACAAAAACTGGAGGTGAGTTACTGATTTATTAAAAATATACTTAAGAAATTACAAATAATTTATTAGTCAGCAAAAGGTCATAAGAAGGGGATCAATTTACAAACTTTGTTCGGAAATACAGTGATTACTCAGAAATATCACAAATTTAAAAGGAGCATTACTCACTCATTAGTGATTTGATCACAGAATGCCTGAAAAGACCCAAAATATATCTTTTTAACTCAACTATAGTCTCCATTTCAATATATAACAAAAAAAAGAAAAAAATAATAATGAGAAGCAGAGATAAATGGCTAAATATTAGCCCGTGGATTGCAGGAGGGCTAATTTTGGCCGCTTCAAGAAAATGCTTGGAGAAATATAGTGGGTTAGGGCTCTGGAAGATAGAGGAGATCAGAAGAACTGGATGATATTCAAAGATCTCTTTCTCCAAGCTAAGGATTGGTGCATCCTTAAGAAAAAAAAAATCAGGCAAGGAAAGCAGGAGACCTGTGTGGCTGAGCAGGGAGCTTCTGCAAAAGCTCAAGGGGAAGAAGGAAGTTGATACCGAGTTGAAAAAGGGACTGATCACTTGGGAAGATTACAGGAATGCTGTTAGAGTATGCAGGGAAGAAACAAGGAAAACCAAGGCCTCTTTGGAATTAAAATTGGCAAGGGATGTCAAAGTCAACAAGGAAAGTTTTTCAAGTATATTGGAGGCAAAAGGAAAATGAGAGAAAATGTGGGTCCAGGTGTCACGGTGGCAGAGGATGCAGAAAAGGCGGAATTGTTGAATGCCTTCTTTGCTTCAGTCTTTACTGCTCAAGCTAGTCCTCAGTAATCCTGCACTTTGGTAGACACAGAGAAAGTCTGGACAGAAGAAGACTTCCCCTTGGTAGAGGAAGACCAAGTTAGGGCACAGTTAAGTACACTGGATATCCACAAGTCCATGGGTCTTGATGGGATGCATCTGCAAGTGCTGAGGGTGCTGACAGAAATCATTGCTGGGCCACTTTACATCATCTTTGAAAAGTCCTGGAGAACAGGTGCCTGAGGACTGGAGGAAGCCAATGTCATCCCAGTCTTCAAAAAGGGCAAGAAGGAGGACCCAGGAAATTACAAACAGGTCAGCCTCACCTCCATCCCTGAAAAGACAATGGAATAGCTTGTTCTGGGCATCATCTCCAAACATCTGGAGGAGAAGAAAGCCATCAGAAGTAGTCAACACAGATTCACCAGGGGAAAGTCATGTCTGACTATCCCGATAGCCTTCTACAATGGCATGACTGGATGGACAGATGAGGGGAGGGTGGTGGACATTGTCTACCTTGACTTCAGCAAGACTTTTGACACAGTCTCTGACAGCAACCTCACAGGTAAGCTTCAGAAGCATGGCTTAGAAGAACAGACAGTGAGGTGGACTGAAAACTGGCTGAATGACAAAGCTCAGATGATCATGATTAGTGGTGCAGAACCTAGTTAGAAGTCTGTAACAAGTGCTGTTCCCCAGGGGTTAGTCTTGGGTCCAATCCGCTTCAATATTTTCATCAATTACCTGGATGAAGGGATGCAGTGTAGCCTCAGCAAGTTTACCAATGACACAAAACTAGGAGGCATGGCTGACACACCAGAAGGCTCTGCCATCATACAGTGAGGCCTGGACAGGCTGGAGAGTTGAGCAGAGAGGAATCTGATGAAATTAAATAAGGACAAGCATACAGTCCTGCACCTGGGAAGGAATAACCCCCTGCACCCATACAGGTTGAGGGCTGAGCCACTGGAGAGCAGCTCTGAGGAAAAGGACCTGGAAGTCCTGGTGGACAACAGGATGACCATGAGGCTGCAATGTGCATCGTGGGGTGCATCAGGAAGACTGTGACCAGCAGGTTTAGGGTGGTTATCCTGCCCCTCTACTCTGCCCTGGTGAGGCCCTGTCTGGAGTACAGTGTCCAGTTCTGGGCTCCTCAGCTCAAGGATAGGGAACTGCTGGAGAGAGTATAGCAGAGGGCTGCAAAGATGACTGGGAGACTAGAACATCTTTCTTATGAGGAAAGGACTTGGGTCTTTTTGGTCTGGAAAAGAGAAGACTGAGGGGGGATCTGATCAACACCTATATAAACCTGAAGAGTGGGGGTCGAGAAGGGGCTAGTGCCCAGTGAGAGGACAAGAGGAAATGGGCACAAACGTGTACATAAGAAGTTCCATTTAAACATGAGGGGGAGCTTCTTCATTTTGAGGATGGCAGAGCACTGGAATAGGCTGCCCAGAGTGGTGGTGGAGTCTCCATCTCTGAAGACGTTCAAGACCTGCCTGGGCATGTTCCTGTGCAACCTGCTCTAGGAAGACCTGCTTTGGCAGGAGGGTTGGACTAGATGATTATCAGAGGTCTGTTCGACCCCCATATCGTTCTGTGATTTTGGGATATCTTAAAGAAATAATTTATGAAAATATTAATTATTAAATGGGAAGAAAATATGAACTCTCTTAATTCCTTTTGGGAGTTATAGTAATATAGGACTCAAAATTACTTTAAGAGATTATCTTAGTCCATTCAGTGACAAAAAATTAATTTTCCTTTGTTTTTTTTTTTTCCCAAGTTATGAACTTGTTCCCTGTTTCCTGGAAAATGATTGACTATTACCAAGGTATTGTGCCATATAGGAAAGGAAGTCCTCCTCAAAGTCTTCTCTTTTATGGACCAAACAAGTAGTGTTTTTTTCAGTCTTTATTCACAACAATACATTTTTAAGCCTACCCTTGATGAATTTGATCAATAGTGAAAGCATATGCTAATCTCTATAGCCTCTGAAAATATTTTAAATTTATTGCATAAGTACTAGTATTTCTGTCATTACTAAGACTGTGATATACATTGGAAATGACTGTTTAATAGGATTTTACAAGCTAGAAAATCTTTAAGGCTGACGAAATAATCTGTTTTCTTAAATCTAGGTAGAATAGAGGTTAAATTTAAAATATAGTAGAGATGAAAACTTGAAAAAGTAACTATATAATATCTGAATTCCAATTCTGCAAATTTCCTGACTTACAATATTTTAAGCTCTTGGAAATTTAAACAGAATTGTAATGGTCTTTTATGGAGGAGGATCCTAAGATAATTAATTTTTTCTGGGATTTCCTTTACTTACCGCAAAGTATACTGGGTATTGTGAAGTTAACAAAATGGCTGTGTATAAGTGAAAGTATTAATTCTGCGTTCAGCGCTTACTTTTTGTACAGCATGCAAGATAGTAGAAACAAAAAGTAAGGAGGACATGTATATAGAGAGAATGAGGTTTACCAGACCACGGGATGCACAAACTGCTTAACTTCTAGGCATTTTTGAATATTGATGCTGTGGCAAACGCCAAACCTTACTGTATAAATTCATGTCACAACACACTTTTGCTCTGTCCTGAAATATCCTGACACATTGTGGACATACTGGAAAATCTATTGATTATTTTTCCTTTGGTCTCACTTCACATCTGTTACTTCTTTCCTAAAAAGTTTTTTAAGTCTGGGATTCCCACTCACTTTTTTAAGAGTGCAAATTCAGCTGAATATTACAAATGCAATGTTTTTTAGGCAGTGCTATGATTTTTTTGTTATACTGCTGACTTGTGAATTTATACTTTGGAATTTTGTCAGTTATGGCGTACACCCTGTGCAGTCCTTCCAGAACCTCATGTACTTTCTTCTGGAAAAGTAAAAAAAAATTAAAAAAATCACCTTCTTCTGCAGATGAGATACAAAGGGCATTTACAAGAGCCAGCAACTGCCAAATGAGATGCTGCAGGTTGGCAGACTACTTCTCTAATCCATATTCATTTGATAGTGCATTATTTGATCACCTTTTACAGTGAATATGGCAACCTGTCTGACATATCACCTGGCAGTGAGTGGTGGCTGTAGTGATCCCACAATAGTACATTACTAAGACATTTGGACATCTAAAATTTTGGTTTGTTGTCTGTATTTTATTTTTCTATAGCTATCACTGAGACGATTGGTTTGGACCCATTTGGCTTTCTGCTCTTTTTGTTCCTCATTTGTACTTTGTACTTCTTTGGTCCTCTTGGTCAGAAGGAGGTGGAGCAATGTCAGCTGGCTGCTGTTTATTCCACAAGGATCCCTAAGTTTCTCCATACCTTCATCACATCTGCAAATTTGTGTGGTATAGCACCCCAATGATCATGTGCTTTTCCCAGAGTAATTACAATCTTGATCAACTTCTATACCTTTTTAATACTCAGTTTTATCCCTGCACTGATGGTGTTTGCATTATGCATTTCTCTCCCTCATCCTGTGGCTGCCGTGTGTGCACAGACGGCCTCACCTGACCCCTGGCCTGCTGTGTCAGAGTTCTTGCCAAGCTGCATCTGTATCACCTCGAAAGAAAGCTGTTGCATTGTGCACCTGCGCCCATTTTGAATATCTGAAGCCATTGTGCTGCTGCCGCAAATATTACAGCAGAAACGGCATCCTTTTTTTTAATCCTTTTCTTTTTTTTTCCTAATAGAAATAATTCTGCCAATTGTTCGCTTTCTGCTTTTTTAGAGAAATGAGTTATGCGCTACTATACTGTATCATCGAGTATTCAGCTATTTGGGCTACATGTACTTTGAGTTTTGCATTTCACCTGCACTAAACTTCAGTTGATCTAAGTGCTGCCCTCTGCTCATACCCACACATTGGTACAATTCTGCGCAATCTCAGCCCTGCCTGGCTTTCTGGAAGAGCCTATGCCATGTCTCCTCTACCCTACAGATCTCCAGAAGGATGTCAGTCTTCATAGTTGTCCACGTATTGGGACTGAATTATATTTCTTGCCAAATAATATCTCTCTCTATTCAGGTGTTTCTGGAACATTTGCTTATGTACCTTCTTATTTTCAGGTAGGAACTTGTTTTCTTTCAATTCTATAGAGACCCATTGATTAATCACCCGTTAATTATCATTGATTAATCAATGATAATTAAGCAGGTCATAACATGCCTTTAAATATTAATCATTTGCATACATGAATATTTAGTCATTTATTAATATCTAAAGTAGATTAATTATCTGCGGTCTTTACTGTTAACTCCTATAACTTGCACAGTGTTTTTCTCTAAAACTTATTCATGTTTTTAAATTATTGACCTGTATCTTTTTAATTCATTCTGTGTCGATTTCTTTTTGAGCTGCAGCATTGATACTTTGGAAGTGGAACTGATTTCTTTTTCTTTTTTCCTTTCTGTTATTTTCTGTGCTGCTTCACAGCGTGTTTGGGTTGGCTACACACAGCTCAACTCTAGCTGTCCAGTTTTCTGAGGCACCCCCATTTTACCCTTTTTAACTTCTAGAGAAGGCATACTGGGAAGTAGATGTTGGACTTCTGACATGAATACAGTGCTAACATTTAAGCTGTGAACTTCTTTGACAACAAATACACCTATTTCCTGCCTTAGAGAGTACTTTCACCATTGAGGATTTGTCAATTTTAATTTGCTGTTTCTTTAGTGGTTCATATTAATACTTAAAATTAATAACAATCAATACAGTTCTTTTCAGTTCTTTTTTTTTTTCTCTCTCTTCAGTCCTACTGTTCTCTTTTCAGACTTCTTTTATTCACAGCAGTGTATGTTGTTCTTTTCTTTTGAATCTTTTGACCTTCATATTATAATAGTGGGCCTCAGTGAGTCAAAATCACTTTTTATATTTAAAATGATAGACTGGATACTGTTGTACACCTTCGTGGAACTGTTGAAGCTCTTGGCACACAACTAAGTCTAGTGAGGATACACTGACATTTCTGCTTTAGGGAAAACATTTACTCTTCCAACACTTTGTCAAACTCTGTAGCTATCGTGCTATAGATAGAACAATTTAATTTCTTCCTGTGGCTTTTTTGTCTCTTGCTACTGCTTGAAGCTTGTTCCCCCGTTGATGGAACTTCTGCAGCACCTTGTTTCTTGTCCTGTAACTTTCTCTTTTGCCCTTTCTGGTGATATCAGAACTGGTTCCAAGATGCTGGCTTTGATCCTTTCCTTACTGAGGCTCTAGGAGAAGTCAGTGCACTGGATTTGCAATGATTTTTTTTGTGTGTCTGTTAGGCTTGTGTGATTTATATACAGTTCTGTTTTCTTCCTATTCCTGCTGTCATCATCTGCCTTAATAGCATGGTTATGACGACAGATACTATTATTAGTCTCATATGCTTTCATACTATGGAACCATTATCATGTCTGTGGAAGAAAGGGAATTGAATAAAGGAAACATGGGTTTCAGAGAAAGAGGTCTATGAGTCACAGTACTTGATTCCTCTGTCTTTAACTTCTCCCCTACAGTGTAAACTACCTTATGAAATTTCTGTGCTGCTTTTCATATTGATTTCTGTGATATAAAACTATTCCTTGAATAGTTCAAACAGTTGTATCCAGGATTCTTTTTGTTAAAAATCAAACTCTGATTCTCAATCCATGTTAATTACTGTTCTCTAAAGATAATAGCCTTAAATAATATATCAGTTAGGCTGTGGCTGGCTTCTCATGTGGCTTCTTATTTTGACTACAAAATTCCTTTAGAGTGAATTTTCTCAGATGGATGACATATTTTAATTCTGAAACTATATCGATACACCACACATTTTATCTTAATGTATATAAAATATATAATATATATTGGCGGGAAAAACGAAAGTGTTCTTCCTAGGATTTTAAAATATGAATATGGCATTTTATTACTAATCGTGTAATTCCTGTCATAAAAGTAGTTTCCCTCTTATGCCTGTTTAATCCTGCATTAGGAAGATGCTTTAGCAGTATAATGGAAGTGAAAATGTCCATTACAGAATATATTGCCAGGAGTTTCTTTATTATTTTTGAAGTTCTCTTATATCCAGTGCTAGTGGAAATTTGTCTCAGTTGTCAATGTTAAGCTGGATACCTAAAAAGTCAATGCAAAAAGAAAACCCAAACCCTAAATATTTTGGCAGGCATTTGAAAAAAGACATGTCTAGCAGGTTATACAGAGAACCAGAGATCTGCTTTGAGGCATTTCCAAGATGCACTGTATTTAGATTGGAAAGAACACACAATTAATTTTAATTATTTTAAAGGTACAAGTTCTTTGGAAAGTGTTGATAGGTATGAGACTGGCTCCCAAATGTGTAAACACCCCATGTGTGAAGCACACTAGCATAACATGTTACAAAGTCCAAATTTCTTGCATTCTCTTAACAGGAGTAGTAGTTCTTTCTGTACATTTGGAGATATTTTTTTTTCCCATTTTGTATCATTCCCTTGATTAGATTTGTTATTAATATTGTACAAATGCAATTATGACCCATTTAGTTATAACTGATTTACAGATGACCTAAAGTGACTACTCATTATGTCTACTATTTTTATTATTATAAATGACATAGAATCATAGAATGGTTCAGGTTGGAAGGGACATTAAAGATCATCTAGTTCCAACTCCAAGCTGAAGAACCCCAACTCTCTCAGCTTGTTGTCACAGGAGAGGTGCTCCAGCCCTCTAATCATTTTTGTGGTCCTCTGCTGGACTTGTTTATACAGGTCCTTGTCCTTCCTGTGCTGAGGACTCCAGAGCTGGACACAGTACTCCAGGTAGGGGTCTCACAAAAATGGAGTAGAGAGACAGAAGCACCTCCCTTGACCTGCTGGCCACACTGCTTCTGATGCAGCCCAGGATGGGGTTGGCTTTCTGGGCTACAAGCACAGATTGCCAGCTCATGTTGATCTTCTCACCAAGGGCTCCAGCTCATCAAGATCTGCCAGCTTTTATGAGCTCCTTGGCCCTTCAGGGCTGTCTGCCACATAATCCCACTTACTGGTTTTCCGAGAAAGGTGGTAGAAGCTACAACTAACTTTGTAGTTTCATTGTTCTGCATTTTGCTTGGTATGTGATTCCATATTTGTTTGTTGTTTATCAATATTTTGTGTCTTTTAATTCTGAGTGAAAATGCTTGACTTTTTTACCACAAAGCAAGAAATGCCTCTGAATTGCTGAGCGGGAAGCACCACTAGTAAGTCAACACTTTCACCAGTGAAGCACAGCTGTCTAGGGTGTCTACATTTTGCTAGCTAATTTTTAGGCCTCCTGAATTTGTAAATATGAAGTTCCATGGTGTTAAATATATGTCTCATTTCCCTCTCAATGCTTTCATTCTGCAGTGGAAGCAAGACCCTATTTTTCTGAATGAACCACATACACACCTCCATCCCACTTGTCTACTGTATACTTTCTGGCATCAGAAATCTGAAGCTTAGAACTTACTTTAGTGATAATAAAATGATGTAACAGAACTAGAGAGCAAACATTGTTTTCAGCCAAACCTCATTGCCTTTTCCCTAAATCAACTTTACCAATATAACCAATGATTTGGCAAAATAAGGGGATTCCATGAGCCTACACTTTATTATTATGTATTGAACAGATGTAAAAAGTTCATGGTGACTTAGTTTGCTATGGTTTATTTCTAAAAAAAGTAGGTTTTTTGAAACGGTGTAGTTGAACACGAGAAAGAACAGATTGTTCCTGGCCCTGATGAATACCCACAGGAATGAAGAAGGGGAAAAGGAATCCATTGCCACCTGTGTGCATGACACCATTTCAGGTTGTTCTTTGTACTTGTTCTCCTTTGATGTTATGGTTGGTTTGACATATAGGGCTTGCTAAAATACCAGGGTGTGATAGTATAAGCACACGAAGTAAAGAGCACTGGAAACTCCTACAGAAAACAGGAAGTCTCAGGGTATTTTCCCAAAAGCAAATATCATTCCATACCACCTCCAGTGTAGGCCAATGTCACAATCTGGCCCTTCTACTTTTAATTCTGAAGAAGTTACTTTTTGTCCCTCATGAGATTTATCCCTTGCATATATGTATTCTGTGCACTGCTGGACTCAGATTTACACTCTGTGGGTGATCTTCTGCCACCACAGGCCGTTGTACATTTTGTAAAACACAGTGGAACTGATAAAAGGGAAAAAGGGCATCCAGGTGAATTGCCAGAAGCAGACCTCAGGTTTCATGAGCCTCCTAAAAATAAGATAGGGACAAGAATATACTTTTCCCCCTTGATGCTAGTGTACCGTAATGTGACTATGTGAAACTTCTATGGTTCTATATTTTCAACCTTAGTATTCTTTGTTTAAATCTAGCTCTTAATTAGGTGAATATTGTGGGAAATTTATTAAGGAAGAAGCATCACTCTTGCCAAAATCTAGTTACATTCCTCCTTACCTAAATGGTGAACTGTTTGAACAGAAATGGCTTTCATGTAGTATAAGAGACTCTGTGGTAGGTGAACACCTAAATACCTTGATAAACTTACAAATATATATAAATGTTTATTCCAATTGTGTTCCTAAATAGATTTTTCAAGGGAAGAAAACTAGATATCCTATCCTATATAGAATGCACAATGGAGAAAAGTTTGTTTTGAACTTGGCTCTGTAATTAAATTGGCAAAACAATCAAACTGCAATTTAAACCCCAGACATTATAATAAATACTGCAGGGGAAAAGCACTTTGTCACCTGGAGAATATTTAAAATGTTGATTCCTCAGGAGGATTTCTGTATAATACTGTTAATATACTGTCAGATAAGAAATTTTGCTAAAATTTTGCATATCTCATTAAAAGATTATTCAATTGTTGTCCATTTACTCTTGAGTAATACTTTACTGGGATGACTTTGATTCTATTTCTAAAAGTTGTTATTTAGATGTGAAATACTTGCTCAGGTAAGCAATGTTTTTTGATTTAAATGGAAATAACTTGCTTGGGTAAATGACTGCATGTTAGACCAGTTGTTCCCCTATTTTCTTAGTCTTTTATTCTGTCTGCAAATCATCACACATGCATCTGTTCATTCTTAGATGACTAAAGAAAGAAAAATATTTTGTTCTTCAAACCTGCTGACACAGAGTTTATCAGATAGGCATTCCCTTGTTCATGGGATTTCTAAATTTATCAAATTTCCCTATCAATTCAAGTGCCAAAGGTTCAGGTCTTTACTGAAATGAAATTAAAAACTTGTAACTCTCTGATAAAGTTTTAACCACTATGTGTGCATTTTGAATTTAAAATACTTTGTGTTTTCCATCCTGTTCCTTTTCTCAGTCTTTCTAGATTGTTGTTAGGTGATCAGACCTTGCTAGGGAGTCCTTATAAGGAGTGACAACAGCAGAAAATGCTTTAAAGATAACCCTTAAGCCATTAAGAATATGTTGTTGATGTGAGCAGCAGTAAAGGGCACCTGTTTAGAAGGGGAAAATTACCAGGGAAAAAGAAAATATCTGATGAAAAATACTGCCAGAAGGCCTGCCAGTCTGGAGGTTGGAGCCTAGGAACTAGCCCAGGGAACCAGAAGCATCCTTGGAAAGTGCAGCTGGCATCTTTGAATTACAACCAGGGGATGTAGAAGCTAGAGACACCCTGAGATACTAACAGTATGTGCAAAACCAAGGAAGTGAAACAGCAACTTCTCATTTGAGAAGGTGGAAAACAGTCTGGAAAAACAAAATTGCTCTGAAAGAACAGAAAACATTCTCTCCTGTTGGATGCTGCAGGTGAAAAATTGAAATTAACAGCATCTATTGATTGCTCAAATTGGTATGTCCTATGACCTCTTATGGTGTAAAAAGGACTTAATTTTTATCTGAATTGAACCCTCTCTGTCTGAGAATGTTCTGTACTGCATGTATATGTACTTTTCTTTAAACAGGCTGAATTCTCCACAGAGGCTTTCTCCGAGAGCTTGCACTCTCTCAAGGAATCCCAGCTGACTCCAGACTCTGTGACACTGATCACCTCTGAAGGGAGGCTCTGTCTGTCATCTTACAGGTACCCCTCAGAATCCCCTTTTGGAGTCAGTTTGGTTTGTCCTCCCACCTCTGGAACATTTGGGTTCACCTCTGAGATCGGCTTGTTCTCCCTTNGTTCACCTCTGAGGTCGTCTTGTTCTCCCTTCTGGCGTGGTTCTGTTCCTTCTGAAATCTAATTCATTTGATATTGATTTATCTTACATAGGTAATATTTATCTTGTAACTTTATAGATATTTCTATATATCTCTTTATATATACACCCATGTAAATAATCTATAATAGTATAATAGTTGATGTTATGTTGTTGATAAGTTGCTTCACTAATGGTAACTTTACTGAAAACTGTAATGGTATATACCTACTTGGCTGTTGCTATTGTTGGCTGTTGCTATACAGTTTGTTATTGCTATTATTGATTTTTCCTGTACCTTTGATATTATATTATTGCTGGTAGTAATTTGTAATAGCTTGAGATATATATATACATATATATAACAGGCATATACTTATATGTAAAGTTTGCTTTAATAGTGGGGATTTTGTAGTATACTTGCTACTGGTGATTTGAGTGGCATTTGTGGTAATCTGTAATAAAGTAGAGAAATTTAGAGGATAAAGCTTCTGTGTCTTTGTGTTTTACAGAATATTTTAAAATCATGGTGGTCATGCTGNTCACCTCTGAAGGGAGGCTCTGTCTGTCATCTTACAGGTACCCCTCAGAATCCCCTTTTGGAGTCAGTTTGGTTTGTCCTCCCACCTCTGGAACATTTGGGTTCACCTCTGAGATCGTCTTGTTCTCCCTTCTGGCGTGGTTTTGTTCCTTCTGAAATCTAATTCATTTGATATTGATTTATCTTACATAGGTAATATTTATCTTGTAACTTTTATAGATATTTCTATATATCTCTTTATATATACACCCATGTAAATAATCTATAATAGTATAATAGTTGATGTTATGTTGTTGATAAGTTGCTTCACTAATGGTAACTTTACTGAAAACTGTAATGGTATATACCTACTTGGCTGTTGCTATTGTTGGCTGTTGCTATACAGTTTGTTATTGCTATTATTGATTTTTCCTGTACCTTTGATATTATATTATTGCTGGTAGTAATTTGTAATAGCTTGAGATATATATATACATATATATAACAGGCATATACTTATATGTAAAGTTTGCTTTAATAGTGGGGATTTTGTAGTATACTTGCTACTGGTGATTTGAGTGGCATTTGTGGTAATCTGTAATAAAGTAGAGAAATTTAGAGGATAAAGCTTCTGTGTCTTTGTGTTTTACAGAATATTTTAAAATCATGGTGGTCATGCTGATCAGGTAACAGTTTAGGTTGTGACAATTGTGGAAGATTATATGAATTTTATGCTTTATTTTCTGTCTTTATTTTTTTCTAGCTGCTGTGGACACACATTCACCTATGAAACTCATGTATTCATTTTCAAATTTTATGTAGAGAGAGTATGTTACTAGAAACATCTGAACCATGTTTTCAAATAAGGATGAAATATAGCACAAAGATATGCTTTTCCAGCCTAGATGTGTGATGTGGTAAGCTAAAGCCTCTTACAAAGCTGCTTTTCCAGAAAAATAACATGGCACTTCTGCAGGGCCAAACAGATAGCTCAGTGTCTAGTCCTCAATTCTCTTATATGTCTTAGAAAATGCTCCTCTTTGTTAAGTTCTTTCTGGGGAAAAAAAGACTAGAAATTCAATCAGAAAAGTTGTCAAGATGTATGTTTCTAGAAATTCCTTTAAAAAGAAATTCCTGCTGGGTTGGAGAAAAATAGTTAATGTTCCAAGAGCTCTTATCCTGCTGTCATTTAGTGCCTTGAGAGTGTTATTATACTTCCACATGTTCTTAATCCCTGTATCTTCTCTGATTTGGATTTACAAGATTGAAATGGAAAGCATTTGCAAACATGATCTCATGTCAGCTGAAAAGTCTGAAGAGAAGATTTTATCATATCACATTGAGATAGTCTAACAAATAAGAAGAATGACTAAGC
>VZTM01024285.1:0-38720 GCA_013400555.1 Jacana jacana | reverse complement strand
AATCCACATTTTGGGTATCAAAGTAGTTTAGTTTCAGAAAGTCCCCTGTCCCTTTGCTGACCAGAGAGACGCTTTCTAAAGCATTTAAGTAAGAACAGCATGGGGTTTTTTATTCCTTGAAAACTCTCCACAGTTTTCATTCTGTGCTCCCAAAAACAATCTACAATTTTACGCCACAGGGCCAGGATTGAGCTAAAGCGTAATACTGCAAAGCAAAATTGATGGTGCTGCACCCACAGGAATAGCAGATGATGATACAGTTTAGGTAGTAAGAAAATAACACTGTAGAATTGAAATCACAGGAAGAATTTTAAGTAGGCCGAATGCAATGTCTGAAACCTTTTTTTTTTAAAGCTGTTTCTATTAATACATCTCTTTAAAGTATTCTTTAAGATGCTTCATTTTCAGGTTTACACGGTAACATTTCAAACTGACTCAATGCATGTATGAATCCGCTTCAAAGTACGCTACTTCTTTTATTGTCCCTTTTACTGCCATCCTTTAAAAAAGCTTGCAAAACAAACCAAACTGAACTTACTGCACATGGAAGAAATATTTATGATGGGTGGTGTTCAAGCATTATGATGTGAGCTTATAAGAACAATTCTGTTGATTTCTTGGGAGAAAAGATAAACATGGCTTGGAAAGAACCCCCCACAACTTGCTTTTTGCAATTCATCCAAATACAATATCTCCAGCAAAGCTGCCTACAGCCCCATGCTCGGATGAGGCGGACATTTAAAGCTGGATCATATATGAAGATCTATATTTCCTATTTTTACAGTTCGGGATTTATCCTATAGCTTAGGTCACACAAATCCATGACTGTATGTAGAGCACCTTTACACTTGCTTGGGGAAGGGGTCTTGAGGAAAAAGGGAATTATTTTTTTACATTGTGTAAAAATCTAAGATAATTATAGCCATGACAGATATGAAGGATGCAATGTCTGCTGGAACAGTAAAATCTTTTATTAGAATAATTGAGATGGTTGGAAAAGATAGGAAATTCTGATACAACATATTTTGCACTGTGCCAGCTATGTATTGCTTTAAAAAATGTGTATAGATGATTACAGCTTTCCAACAAGGGAGAAATCGCCTCATTATTGGTAAAATATTCAAAGTGATGATATACACAGCATTATCAAATGTGGGAAATCAAGAATGCAGGGGGAAGGAAAAAGAGATAATTATAGATGTCAACTAACAGATTTACAGTTCAAACTTCCTTGGCAAAGTAAGACAGATAAATACTTGCCCTTTTTCAAAGCAATCACAAACACCTATAAAAAAAAGACAAGGTAAGACTATGGCTAAACCTGTGGATGTGTGTGCATCAGGGGTCCAAATTCTTTTGAGCCACACCATAAAGTCCCTACAACTGGAAAATATGCAGTTACACAGACCAGCTTATAGTTACTGGGGCACCTCTGCAAACACAGAAACATGTTCCCACCCATTGCCTCCTGCTGAAGTTGCTCACCAGGTAGATGAGCAACCTGCTTCAGGAGTAACCCCCTTTTCTTGCACCAGGAGCCATGCAAAACCACCTTGCTGTTTTCTTTCTTTTCCCACAACCTTTACTATCATGACTGATATAGTTCATAAGAAATATGTTGTGACAATGGCTCTGAGCAACAGCCTTCTCTCCAGAAGAATAAAAAATTTACAAGATCTAAATCCAGCCCAACTTCTTTGGTTATTTGGCTCAAAAATATAGAACAATCCACATACATTCAGTTTAATAATGCATGAATGCTACTTCCCAGTTCCCAAGAGTTATTCCTTCTTTTATATGGCCTCCAAAATTTTAAGAAATGAGCTTAATTTCCTTCTGTACTAAAAGTGCAAAGATTCTCTCTTAATTATCAATAGATGTCGGAAGTGTTTCTATCCACACAAGATTATTCAAAGCCCTCAAGCTATTCCGCCACCAGAACTTAATTCATTTAATGATTAAATACAAAACTGAACCTTTAAGCCATTTCAATCAATTAGTTTTTAATTGTTGTTTAGCAGCCCTGTAATAAGAACAAACATTTTCCTGAACTGTGGCAAAGCTGATCTGAGATGTGTAATCTGGAGAACATTTTCTTCACAAAGAATATTTAAATACTGTTGGCACATGTCATTATCTTCTGAGCGATTCTACACAAAGGATTTTTAGACTATCTATGGAAATTTCTATACATTCAAGTTTTGTGGACACTGAAAGTGTTCACTAATTCATATTAAATTGAGAAGCATGAGGGCCAGACCTTCAGCCAGAATAACTCAACACAGCTCTATTGATTACATGGTTACTCATCTCTCTGGCAAAAAAATACCCCACAGAAACAGCATGCTGAAGACCTCTTAATTCTGCTTTCTCAGAAACATTGGGTCATTTTCTTTTCCATATTTTACTTTCAAATGTTTTGGTACAAAGGGATTAAAAAAGCAAAATTCATTTTCATGTAACTTACTTGACCATACTGACAACTCTCACTAATTCCAACTATGTAACCTCTGCCACCTGCCCATGGCTGAAGTTAAAAAACCCCCACAACTCCCCTCTTTAGATGTATGCAACATTTTCAGCACCAAAAACTGCCTGGAAAACTTAATAGCGGGTTTAGTAAGGAAGCACAAATAAAAGGCATTACTAACACTTTGTTGTATCTTCTGGTATCAGTGACCTTAGGTTTCAAAACCTCAAATACTCACCTTCTTCAACTCCTTCAACAGCCTCTGCCTAAATTATAGGAATAAAAGTAAATAACTTTGAGTGAAAGAACAAAGTCCAAAGTACAGGTTTAGTGAACTCTATCAGTAGTAATTAAAAGCTGAAAGAGTTCAAAATTCCGATCATAAATTTTGAAGCTGGGGAAAAAAAAAAAAAAAAATCCCCAGCAGATGCTTCATCCAACCTCTGCAACTGTCTAAGGTTGCTTACACAAACCCAAAAGACATTCTGCAAGAGTTGACCTGATTTTCCCCAATTAAGATATTCAAATTAGAAACCTAAATTAATTACTTCCAAAGCAAACCCAAACCATCAAATTTCATAGCTTTTTTTTTTTTTTTTTTTTTTTAATCTGCATATATCATATACAGGTATAAACAACATGGAAAAAAACCAAAATACATCTTTTCAGAGGTGTCTAAAATGGAAAGTTAGTGTCTTTTCATACAGACATTTGAAGTTTCAGATTCATGAATATCGTGACAGCTGCTGCTTAGGAGAATCCTGCAGTGGTGGTTAACAGATTGTGTGTCCTACCCCACACAAACCTTAGCAGACCCAGGAAGACCTCTTTTTCCCATGTAAATTGCCTGGAGGGGACAGACTATTTCATATTTTGGTGCTTATCTTCACAAGGCCTACTTTCGAGGTGCTTGTAAAAGCTCCATCTAATGCCATTTGAGATCATCAGCTTGCAGAAATCCCCAATCAACATGAATACCTTCACAACCTTCAAAATTAAACTTCACTGGGCTGAGAGAGTTCAGGAATTTATTTCCTTCACACAGGAAATGAGAAGACATTTTTGAACTTTGGGGAGAACTTTAGGTTTTAAGCTTCAGTAGTTCCGGATAATTCTTCTCTCCTTTATTGCAAGCAAGCCATTCTCCTCTTCATTGCAAAATTGCCTAACCAAGACTCATTTACTTTAAGGGTTGCAGTGTTTCATAATGGTTATGTAAACAGCTTGAAGAAGTCATTTTGAAGAGACACAAGACTTTTGAAAAGAATAATTTACAAATTATTTGAACTCTAGTAAATAGATGAGCAGACCAAGTAATTTTTAATAAGAGAGAAGGGTAAGGCACCATGAAGAACATAACACAACGTTCAGCCTGAAAGGGAAGTTAAATCTTTATGTACCTATTCTGCATGTCCAAGATGAAGAGTACTGTCGTCTTTCAAGTCTGACAAGTATAAATTTATTTACTTACAATGGCTGTGTGTTGAAGGATCACTCTGAACTTCTGAACAACATATACACATTAAGTTCAAAAGATAGCTGAATCAGCAACTGCCAAGCTGGAGCATATGGTAAATGACATGAAAAACATACTAATTACCTATAAAACCTCTTGGAAGATCTACAGCAAAGCATTTTAACAGAATTCATTAGTATAACACCAATTTGAAATGAGCAAATAAGAGCTATCTGAAGTTTTCACATAAAATACGTATCATCTCCAAACTACCACAGCAGGGTTCATCGCTTTGCTTTAAAAAATTACTATCGCCTTCCTAATTTTAGTATTTGTATATATTCGTGTCATTTTGGACCTTAAAAGAGTGCCAGTTAATTTTCTGAATTTAAAAAAAATATATTTTAAAATTCTTTCTTTCATAACTAATTTCTTTTTCCTCAATAAAACTTCATTAGGGTTATTAAACAAAAGAAAACTTGTATTTGCCCCTCTGAAAAATTCTGTCAAAATGTGAAACACAACTGTTGCCACTAAGATGATGGTAAAGCAGTGGATGTGGTGTACCTTGACTTCAGGAAAGCATTTGACACAGTCTCCCACAGCATCCTTGTAGCTAAACTGAGGAAGTGTGGCCTGGACGATAGGGTAGTGAGGTGGATTGTGAACTGGCTGAAGGATAGAAGCCAGAGAGTGGTGGTCAATGGGACAGAATCTACTTGGAGGCCTGTATCTAGTGGAGTCCCTCAGGGATCAGTATTGGGACCGGTACTGTTCAATATATTCATCAATGACTTGGATGAGGGAATAGAGTGTACTATCAGCAAGTTTGCTGATGACACCAAACTGGGAGGAGTGGCTGACACGCCAGCAGGCCGTGCTGCCATCCAGCGAGACCTGGACAGGCTGGAGAGTTGGGCGGGGAGAAACTTAATACAATATAACAAGGACAAGTGTAGAGTCTTGCATCTGGGCAAGAACAACCCCAGGTACCAGTATAGGTTGGGAAATGACCTGTTGGAGAGCAGCATAGAGGAAAGGGACCTGGGGATCCTGGTGGGCAGCAGGATGACCATGAGCCAGCACTGTGCCCTCATGGCCAAGAAGGCCAATGGCATCCTGGGGTGTATTAGAAGGGGGGTGGTTAGTAGGTCGCGAGAGGTTCTCCTCCCCCTCTACTCTACCCTGGTGAGACCCCATCTGGAATATTGTGTCCAGTTCTGGGCCCCTCAGTTCAAGAAGGACAGGGAACTGCTTGAGAGTCCAGGGCAGGGCTACCAAGATGATTAAGGGACTGGAGCATCTCCCATATGAGGAAAGGCTGAGGGAGTTGTGTCTCTTTACCTTGGAGAAGAGGAGACTGAGGGGTGACCTTATTAACGTTTATAAATATGTTAAGGGTGAGTGTCAGGAGGATGGAGCCAGGCTCTTCTCAGTAACATCCAGTGATACGAGAAGGGGTAATGGATGCAAGCTGGAACATAGGAGATTCCACTTAAATATGAGGAAAAATTTCTTCACAGTGAGAGTGACTGAACACTGGAAGGGGCTGCCCAGGGAGGTTGTGGAGTCTCCTTCTCTGGAGACATTCAAAACTCGCCTGGATGTGTTCCTGAGTGACCTGATCTAGGTGTTCCTGCTCCAGCAGGGGGATTGGACTAGATGATCTTTCAAGGTCCCTTCCAATCCCTGATATCCTGTGATTCTGTGATTCTGTGATATTTGAGGGGAGCTAAAACTGCAAAGTTAGTATTTAAATCATGTAACAAAAGGAGAAGAAATCTATGCAATTACATGACTTCTTGATTACTACTATATTGTCTCATCCTCTTCTACAAATCTATTTTGCTTTGAATCCTTGAAAAAGAGTCTAAGCTCTAGGTTCAATCTTTAATTGTTCTCAGTGAAGAAACCTGTTTCAAAAGAAAACATAGGCAGGAGGCAAAATGTCAATCAGGATGATGTATTTTATGGCCTCAACACAGCAAATCTCTTAAGCCTGAGTGAATTCTTGATCCTTTTCTACAAAGCGCATCTATTATTGTTAGCTTGTGTTAGGATTGGCACTTCCCTATTAAGATAAACTTTCTCAGCGGTGGTACTGGCTTTGTAATTGTCATTCTGCCTTGAAGAACTATGCTGTTCTGATTATGGAGTTTATTTTTTAATCTCTACAACTATGACCAAATGCTGACCAAAGATTTTAATCTAAAAATTACAGTTTAAGCAAAATTATGTATTATAGTTCATCTATACAGATAGGTCTACTTTGAGAAGGATCAAGCTACATCTAAAAATTACATATAACCTCCTGATCATATATCACAGAGAGGATGAAAACCTGTAGAGCTTCAACAGGGACATGAGTGCTGTTTTGCATCTTTCATATTTCAGCAATTTAGAGCTGCCGTTGTTATTATCTTTACAGATTATACTTTCCTTCAAATATACATAAAACAGTATAAATAACCCTCCCAGCTAAGGCAAAGCAAAATGAACTGAGAACATTTAAACAACTCTTTCCCTAATACAAACACTATACAGCCAAAAACTGCTAAGGAGGTAACATTAGCTTACCCTGTGGCTGATTGCCTATTTTACCCAAAAGCTTTTCCCTTCACTGATGCTCAGTTTTGATAGAGAAACACGTGTTAGCAGAATGCTGTCCACCAGGAGATTTATGGTGGATAGAAGTAGCTGCAGGGCAAGTGTCTTCCCGAGAACATGCCCTGTTGCAGTTTGAGTTGGACAAAACTGTCGATCCTTCAAATATGCACTGATTTGAGCTAACAAATCTACAGCTTCCACAAGAAAACTCCCTGGGGAAAATAGCGCACCCTACTTGCTAGGATGCAAAAAGCTTCCAGGTGTGTCATTAATTTCCAAATGACGCTACAGTTGGTTGGTTTAGACATAAGTTTAGGACAATCAGATCCTGGTCTCACACACTCTCAGAAAACAAAACGATAATAATGGTGCTACTGCTAAATAACTGTTTTCAAGCTCAGTGCTTTCCCCACCGGTGCTGTATGGTTCCTCAGGGATGCCAGAAAAGTGTCTCAACTTCAGGATTCATTTAAAAGTACACTCACAGAAAATAAAAATAAAAAATCCTAGCCTCTAGGTAATTTCTGTTTTGTTCACATTTTATTTTGCACTGGGGAGAACAAACACATGGCTTCCAACAGAGAAGGAGAAACATGCTTTCAGGAGAGGAATGAGAAACATAAAATCATAGTTATCACCCTAAATCTCTAAAGAAGATAAGGCTATTTTTTCTCTCTCAAACAGAACAGGGAAACTCTCTTACAAAAAGCAACCAAAGAGTTATGCAGACAAGCCATTTTAAAAGAAAAATTATTTTGTAATTCAAAAGACAGGTACTTTAAAAGTTTTGAGCTACACAAGCATACAGTGCCTCAATTATAAGAGCACTGTCATATTCAATCCAACTACCACTACTCCCTGTAGTTGTCCTAAATCACCCCTCTCACTGGTGTATGGCCTGATTAGGATTAACCAGCTAAATATAAGGAAAATGTCAACTTTTGCTAACTAAAAATTGCAGGCTAGAATCCCTCAGATGGCATAGATGACAATACGACCTCTGAAATCAAGGAAGATTCCTTAGCTTAATTACCTCAGACCTGACTTTTCTTCTTCACAGTTCAACTGATATTGTTTCTTTAATGTCACTTTTCAGAGTAACAATTTTGCTTGGATTTAGCTGCTGTAATAGCCAGCTACTGCAGAATTAAAGATACAGCCAAATCACAAGGAACCATGCCAAACTCTCCCCAGTTTGAGGAGAGGTCTATTTTGTGAATGAGACAAATCTGCCTCAGGTGCTATTGCTTGCAAAATGCTACTCCTAGAAAATATGGAGATATTTCTTACATTACAAAAATGTTTTATAATTTTTCTATGGAATTTCAATGAAATTTAGTTAAATTATGAAGTGCTAAAAATAATCCTCATTTTGTTTCTTGGGAAAACATCAGAATCATAGCTAAATGGGCAACATAAACATGACACTTGATAGTTTTTGCATTTGATTTGTGACGTACATAACCTCTAGTTTTTTTCTTTGGTAAAAACATACATAGATGATAATGAATTTAAAGAATTAGGAACTGATGACTTGGGAGTCAACTTCCATCACAATTCTGATGGAATTCAGCACTTAAACTCCTCAGGTCTTCTGAAAATCTTAGGCATTGCTCTTTAGAGCATTCATCTCCATATTAAAAAAGTGAAAATCCACAAAGGTGTCCGCTGTATGTCACACCTATCAAAATATGAAACAGGAAAGAATGTGCTCTACAGTTCAGAGTAACAGACCAAATCAAACCTGTCAGAGCAGCTGTTTTCACACCTGCAGTTGCTTCTGTCAAATTGAGAATGATTCCTGTAATCAAGACATCCGAGGATATATGGATCTAATTTGTGGGGTTTTTTAAAATAAATGCAGTTATTTGAAGCCTAGCTTTATTAGCATATTCTCTTTCAATTTTTATAAGTAATATAGAAAATAGAGTACACCTAGGAAAGGCAGGGATCTGAAGGACTTAAAAAATTATCAGCATTATTGCAATGAACGATGTCATGAAATCATGGGGTAAAAGATAGGAACAAAATCTTCATTTTTTCAAATATCAGGTGCATACAAGAACAATGTAATTATTATTACACAGTTTAAATTTATTCACAATTAGTTCTCCTTGCATCACCCAAAAAGTCAGTAAGATTCTGTGGAGTTGCAAAAATATAATTACCACGATCAACTCAATGCACCGTGCCATTAACACGTTATTATAAAGAGGCTGCAATATGAAAGCATCTCATAGACAGGACTGTGTTTTGCAATTCATAGTGCAATTAGGTCTAAGTCTGATTCAATGAATCCAGTCTTAAGTGGAATACAAATTCTGGATCTCTTTGTCCTCGGATATAAAGGTCAGTTGTATAAGTCAGAATTAACTTCACTGGGCAATTAATAGGAGAAAGCTCTGTACTAAGATATGGGCTTTTCTAGCAAGCAAAATTGACATTAATAGGAACTATAGTTGAAAAAAACAAACATCATGCAAACCCTGAAACACTGATACTTAATGGCTTTCATAAAAATATTCCTCAACAATTCCTTTTTATTGCTCTTTTCTTGATTAATTTTATTTATAAGGTGACACATACTTACACCAACAACACCAATTTGTAAAGCTGCATCAAAATGTTCTGCATCAGGGCCTAAGAATAAGAATCCTGGATTCCTGTGTTGTGTATTCTAATGGTCAGAGACACATACTTGAAAAACAAATAGGCATAATAAGGAACATTTCCAAAAAGATAAACTATCAGTCCTGTGAGCATCTAAGTATAGTCTTTAACTCCTGCAAAAGTACTTATGATACTAATTTTGAGTGTCAGGATTTCAGCACTGTATTTGACCATTTTCCTTACATCTTTATAGACAATCCTAGTCCAGCACCTCTGGAGCAGCCAGACACCAAGCATGCACTGCATATACTGGAAACTGTAAAAACGTTCAGCCATGTTTCATCCTCCTGTTCAACAGTCGTGGTTGCATCATGAGGCCCACTTTTTAAAAGCCTGAATAAGTAGTAATTAATCAAAGTCAGTCCTTAAGCACTAATGATACAGCATCCTCTAATCAGATCACATAATATTTGTATCAGATGACCCTTAGCCATCTATGCATTAAATGTATGAATGAAAATGATTTTTTTTTACTAAAGAATGTCCCCTGCTAGGTGACACAGAGCAACCTGGTCTTCTCTCTCATCCCTGAAACACCCAAGTGACACCCAAAGTACAGATCTGCTATTATCAATCATTACCACCCCAGATTTTCGAGCACAACACAATTAAACTACTCAAAACCAGTAAATGATTGATGTTGCTTAATTTTTATATATTGTCTTTTACTGCAAAACACAGTATCAATCTGTTAAATAAATCAAACACCGAGAAAGGTCTTGTGAGACGATGAAATTAAGCATTTACATGTTTCCTTTGGGTCTGCCTGCAATTCATTCAGTGATGCTGGGATGAGGTAGAATATATAATGTGACTTCTCAAACTTAGATGCGAACAAAACACTCTCTCTGGTAATTTTTCTTCTTGAAAGACAATAAAAAAGCCTTTTTCTCCCCTTTGTACCTCATTCTTCTCAAACATCCGAAGCTAGAATACAATGTGACCCAAAGAGTAAACTTTCATCTGAGTGACGTCTCCTGGCTGAAAATCATTCACCAGAGACAGAAGATGTCTCCTATATTCAGTGAGAAAAAAGAAGGCTGAAAAAATGGACATTTTAAACATGGAATTGAATTTTAGATGGCCTGAACACTTTTCAGCTTTATCAGGTAGAAATGTTGTTTTCAGCAAATACTATAATGATATTCTTAAGCAGTTTCAGTGACTCAGTGGTAAGTCTCTGTATTGCTTGTGTGGGAAGTTTGAATTTGAATTCTTTTTCCCCCTGGGTTGCCACATTTGGATTGTTATGCCGAAATAAAGCCCCAGGTTTTGCAGAGGAGGAATTTATTGTGTAGCCCCAGGACCCCACTCTTGTTGGGGGAGGCTGTGTGGGCCCGGGGCTTGCCTGGAGGGGGTTTGTGCTGAAATCCACCTTGGCAGAACCGCGAGTACCTTAAGGGCCTTCAGGAGGAGCTCAGTGCAAACAAAAAAGGCAGAATTTTGTTTCAAATTCAGCTTCCCACACCCCCACCCTCCTTTTTTAAAAAATACAATGTGTTTACCAATTACCAACTACAAAAGGAGGCATAAAAAGTCAGACCAGCCTACCCTCTCTCTTAAGCTGATAATATTTTGTTCTCCAAGAAATGCTTTTATTGAGTATCCTGCTGGGGCAAAAGTATTCATCATCTCCAGAGGTGCTAGAGCTCAAGGATTACCACCCCAAACAGCTTCACTGCCCACACTTGGCTTCCTCCTGCGTCTTCCATTCCCTCTCCTGCACCTTACATCTCTCGGGAACCTCACTGGGGTGGGGGCTCAGCATTTCATTGTTTGTTATATGAACTTTGGCATGAACTTTGTTGTGCTGTTTGCAAAGATGACAGACACAATACTGTAACATGTATACAGGACGACAGCCCCCACAAAAGAAGGGCTAACCACATTTCTTTACTCTCAGCTGGATTAACGCACCTGAAGATGTGGGCTAAAGGTACTGATGTGAAAGGAGAGACAAATGAAACATAAACTGAGTAAACAGGGGTTGAGAAAGGAGCAGTTTTTCTCCTCATAAATGATGAGCAAAGCAGGAAGTAGTGAACGCAAACTACAAAAGCAAAGACTTGTGCTGCATCTCAGAAGAAACTTTGGAGTTATTCCAGGCAGAATCAAGCCTTTGCTGGCTACACTCCTCCTTTGCTGAAGGCATTCAGACAGAAGCCTTATCCAATCTTTCTCCTAATGTTATACCCTTTGGGTTTTAAGTTTATTTGGAAGATAAGCGTAAATGAAACAAATTGCTGAGCTGATATGTAATGTTGGGCATTACAAAATGATGAGTATTGCAGTGTTACACAAGGCTCTGAGGACATAGAATCAAGACCCTACAGAAAACTGGTCCAGAGACTGGTCTCAACATCTGCCTGGGAGCCTGATGCAGTGGGAGGGACAGATTGGAGAGAAGGTACTACAAACACTGACCTCCAGGGGCAAGGACAGGATCTAGCCATAGGACTTTAAACTGATGTCTCAAGAATGGTGAGACATCCCATAAAGAGGAGGCAGGCACTGTAAAACAGATGCATGCAAAGTCAGCTGCGAGAGCTGCAACTTTAACCCACTCGATCCTGGGACTCCTGGGACATAACTAACTGATGGAAATATTTCAGAAAATACTAGAAATAATAGTAATCAAGACTTACTGTATAACTTTAAACTCAGCCTCATAGTAGATGTTCCCATGCCCAGCAAGGCAGCTCATTTTCCGTTTGGGCAGGAGAAAGGGGTAATGTAAGAGGTAAATAACAAGTACTTCAGCTGCACAGCTCAATGTTCAGGCTGTAAGTAGCTCAAAAAAATGCTTCTATAAAAGCTTACATATGAGCATACAAACAGCCCTATTCTACTGGAGACCATATGCATGCTAAAGCAAGGCCTGCCCATAACTGGATAAAGCCAGATTTGCTCTGGAGCTTGTAGGATTGAGCCATTAAAGCATAATCCACAAATACTAGTCTAGAAAGTAAGGCTAATTCAGTTTTACACATAGCACACACTGTCAGTTCTAAAACATTTTAAAAATGTCTTTAATTTGCAGTTTATGCTGCAATTTCTAAGCTATTCTGTATATGCCAACAGAAAAATCAGGAAATTTGTTGGGAGCACTTCATGTTTATCAGGAATCCTTCTAAGCTGCACACAAAGACACTGCTCTTTGTCCTCATAGTCTCCTCCTTGTTGTCTTCCTTCCTTTAGCAGAGTACTGTATTAGGGGCAGGTTTATACAAGAATCTTCTTCTCCAGAGAGTAGTGGGAAGGGATGATCCTGTGGATGAGCAAGTTGGACTGAACAGACGAGCCCATTTCCTGCTTAACATTAGTCCAGCCTAGAGATGATATAGCAAAAGTTGTGAATATCTATTTTAAAGGGGGCATAATTTCCTTTTTTTGTTTTGCAGTCAGGAAAAAACCCTCAAGAATCTACTCATTTTCAGAGTGCTACAAAACTTGTCAGCAGAGGCAGAAGTGGACACTGTGGGAGGGAGGAAGGGTGTTAAAGTACTCCCACATATAATTTCTTCAAGAGGTTGAAAAAATGTTGAGAAAGAAAAGAGATGAAAAACAACTGAAGGATTAGTTTAGCATTTAGTACTGCATATTTCTGTGCAGTATTGGTAATTTCATACCCAGCATAGTCAGTGAGAAAGGTGCACTCGTCACCTCGCACTGAAAAACTGTGATTGCATGTTAATGGGCTCTCTCCCCAATCAGGCTGAGGTTACGGTACTGAAAGCTGGACCTCTCACTGACTGCAAAGACTCCTGACCAGTAATCAGCATCTGGAATCAAACCAGCTCATTGTTAGGCTTGCACTTGATGAGGGCCTTTTCTCCACCCTGAGAACAAAGAAAAATGATGAGGCTCAAAAAACAGAACAGAATAGAAAGTACACTATATATTCTGTGATATGGGAAGCAAACTAGGTAAACCATTTGGTTCAATTAAGACAAGCCAATATGGGAGCAACTTCATTATCCAATTTGGATCCCAAACCACAGTTTTATTTGCTGATACTCTCATGCTCTTAGCTCCTGGGAACACTAAATTAATCTCTCTGGTCCATATTCAATAAAAGCTTCATCCTGTTTTGGCAAGACTGAGGTTTCATTTTTATTTAGTTTATTTGATAAGGGTTTTGAAAGAGCAGAAGCAAAGCAGGGTGTTTAAATGAATACCTTAACATTCCTTCCCAAGGTGGCCCAGGACCTCATTTCTCTCCAGCTTGGGGCCATCAGTCCCTGCCCCACTAGGACACCAGTCTCCAGCCCTGGGGGCTGATATCCCAACCTGACCTTGGGCCATGCCCATGAAGGTACCACCTGATGCCCTGGGGCAGGGGCTTCCCCACCTGCCCCAGTGAGTCCCTGGCCTTTACTGCACCCTGACTCTTGCAGATTGCCATGTCTGAAGCACACAGAGCTAGGAGGATCACAGCCAAAGCTATTCATCTTCCTCTGCCCCCTCTGTATCATATTTGAAACAAGATTCTCACTATTTCACTACAACAAAAAAAGGACAACATGAAACTGCCCGGTTAAGGTCAGCGGGTGGGTGCACCAAACCTGCACAGAATCTCTGCTGGAGATGTGAGAAGAGACCTCTATTGTGGGGAGGACAGAAGCTAGACAAGGATTTTCCTGTTAGGTTTTGTTTTTCTCTATTTTTTTTTCCTTCTTTTCTTATTGCAAAGAGAACACAGAGAATGGCAGATGGAGGTTAAAATTAAAACAACAGGTTTGTCACAAAAAACTTGCAGTTTTATATGACACGCTACAAACCAATTATTCACACAGGTGAAAACATGGCATGACAATGACCAATTGTATAGAAATAAAGAGAAGAACAGAGCAGTGAGCCTCTTTATTCCATCTTTTTGATAGTTTGTTGTTTTTTTTGTAAATCAGAAGCTGTTTTGTCTGTACCAGCTGAGATTACAACAAAGCTTTAGTGATGACTTCAGTATCACCACTGACCTGTGAGAATCACATCCCAGAAAATAGGATTTTAGTTATAAAATGAAGTATTAACTTTCACAGATTACAACTAGGCACCCAAGAAGCCAGATAAAACAGTAATTTAGAAATCCTAGGGTTTCTTAATGGTCAACAGAAAAACATTGGCCATAAGTGATGAGAAAATAACCACCAGCTAACATGTGCCAAAATCACCCAAGACAGTTGAAAACTGGAGGGCATCTACAAGAAGAAAGGAGTGAAACTGGCTGAATAGTTGGACACAGCTTTATTTACAGAAAATACAAAATCAAAATCAAGTTATAAAAAAGGTCAAGTTCTGCATGCCTCAACCGTTGAATCTGCAAGAGCCCTCTGTACAAATACCTTCCTCTTATCTCAGGAGCTCAGTTGGCACTGCATTATTCACACCTCTACTCCTCACTCTGCAGGCCAATGCTTAAGGTGACCATGGGGCAGAGGGGACATAGCAGAAAATGGGCAATTGAGAGAGACATTATGCGAGTGTGAATGGGCATTTTCTCTGATTTCCCATAAATCTCATCACCACCTGCCAGGGCTCTGATAAAGTCACCTTCTAAAAGCCAACAAAGCTACAGCAGTGCCAACATAGAGGCAAGTCTTCAAGAGAAAGATGCAGCAGCAGTGTAGAGGCACCACCGTGTCTGATGTGGAGGGAATAAAACCCAGCAGCTCCCATGAAACATTCATACACCTTTGTAGTGAGTGCTATGTAACATAGGGAGGGAAGAGCTGGGTCTATTCATAGCAAGTTCTTGCTGTGCCATGTCTAATTTGGAGTGTCCTTGCCTTGGCTCACAGTCCAAGCCCTGGATATGTCTGTGGAGCACTTAGAATATTTACAGCTCTTTGTAATTAGTTAATAGCACTGAGATAGATCTTTTTGAGGAGCAGGCTGCTGTGACTGAGCAGTTTTTAAACACAGAGAAATACACACAAAGAATTTGCTTGCAGCTATTTAACACTGTATTCAAACACAGCAAGTTTGGGAAATGCTGTTTAAACAGTGGAAGTGAATCACTTTTAACTAGCTGTTGATGAATCGATATAACATCAACTTTATATTAATAGTATTAAAAAATAATGATCACTAGATTGATGGGCCATGAATAGGTGATTACTGAGGATTGCAAGAATATGTTTCAGAGATGAACAGTAGATTAATAGAGGAAAAAATTTAATAAGCACAAAGAAGGATAAAATTGCTTATGAAGATAAATGATGGCTTCCTTTCCAATGGAAAAGATGATGTTGCAAGAAATACAGAATACTTCGGATAAAGATTACAAATATTCATGATAATTGGCCTCCACTCTACTACAGATACATAGTCCTGATTCTGCTGTATACCCTGCTTATACAGCAACAGTGAAAGGCTCACAAGGGCAGCCCCTATTTAAGCCAAACTCTTTTTATGTAGCTAGGAGGGGCAGCAGGATTTTCTTCTGTCACCTTTGAGACTTCGCTGTCCCTCCCTTAACCAGAAACATCTCAGTCATGCTTTCATCTGCATCACACCCAGGTGGAACAAATAGACACAACCACCACACCACCTCTGCAGCTTTCTGTCAGCACCGTGTTCCTCCTTTACAGCTGCCACATTCAGCTGCTGTAAACCACCATGTAAGCTTGGTAAAAAAATCTCCATATTAGCTAAGAACCCAGCTTTCCTTCTCTCCTTCAGATACTCTGTCTGAAGTGCCTGATCTTCCAGTGTGCCAAGCACCATCATAATGGTTCTATCAAATGGGAGCACTCAACCTTGGGCAAATGGTGTCTTTACATCAGCGTTTAGGTGCCTAACCCCTCACAAAGACCTGGGTACTTGGCTTTAGGCACTGAACATTGAAAAGTGACTTCAAATAAACAATTACCTTGGGGGAAAATGTACCTTAGGTTTTTGTTGCCAGTTTTAGAAGAGTGAGCTCACTGTAAAGGCATTGTATCAGAACAAAATAACTGCTAGGGAGAAAGTGGGAGGATAAAGGTGAGACTCCAGCAGTGTTGATGACAAACAAGGTAACAGGGCAGGCTTTTAAGATTTCAGCTATGAAATTAAAAAGAGTAGCTTAACCAAGTGGAAAAAGAATGGAGTTTCAAGTGGAATACTGGGAATAATGGTTTAGTGAGATGATCTGGGTAAGGGAGCTTTGGCTGAGAATGAGTGGTAGCTCGGTCAAGCGGTAGGCCAGGCATTGCATGGCTGAAGGGTCGGCACTTCAAATCAGAAGCGGATACTGTCGAGTAAGTACTGAATTTCTGTACTTCTTTATTCTAGCTATACTGTGTCCTTAGCCCATGTAATTATTAAATGTGAAATCAAAAAGGTGGAAGCATATCAAACATTTACACACGCACACATACGCATGTATGTAATTTGCCCTATGGTTAGAAAATGTCTTGGAGCTTCAAAACCAAATCTTCACAAAGCATTTTAAAATTCACAAAATATGGGCTTACTTCATCAAATGAAATGCCTCAGGACAGAAAATAACACAGGAAAAAGAGCTTGAGGTAAATATTTTCAAAGTATGAAACATGCCAGAACTGGGGGAATGTCTTAATCTCCAGTGGTGGAAATACACCAAGTGAAACACTTTGATATTAAAGCAACTAATGGTTTTAGGACAGAACAAGTTTCCCAGTAGTATATTAACACAAAATTATGCACTTTGAAATAGGAAGTGATTTAAAAATATACAAAATAAAACCAAAGCATAGGAAAGCTTTTTTGATGGTAAAATCAAATTAGGAGTAATTTTTATTGCACTTGAAGGGAAAACTGTATTAACATCCATTAAAATCTATACTAAACTGATTCCCAGTGATTGCTATAGTTTAAATATGTGCTTTTCTGACTTCTGAAAAGTGCACATCAAAAATTCATCAAAACCCCTTCATCCAGGCCCCAGATCCTGGGCATGATTCCTTAGTGATAGATGGATGGTTTTACACCTGCAGCCTGCTGATATAGTTACTGCTTGATAATGGCCACATCAGAGGAGTAGGTTGCCCATCCATACAGACCCAGACTGCTTTAGCAACTTGGTTGTGATGTGGTACCAAAGGAATTCATGCATCTGTGTCATGCCCTTCATTGCAATAACCAAACACTTGCGGAATTTCCTTAAATAAAAGGAAAAATGTGTGTCTGGCAGAGACAAGCAAAGACAGTACCAAGCACAACACCCTTGCAGCTTGCACAGCTTCACCCAGCCTCCCCCAGAGGGGAGCACCACAACCCAGCTCCACCACGGTACCTGAGGGAGCAAATACAGCCTGCAGGATGTGACTTGACTTCAGGTATGTTAAGCATCAGAAATAAAAAACTTTGGAGATTTGCAAATGCAGTACAAATCCTGCTAATATTCCTTACTGATTAAACTATGTCTCAGTAAGGAGAGAAATGGCTTAAATAAACAGGGATCTCTGGGTGCTCAGGAGATCTGCTAATGAGAGCTGTGCAGTTTATATATTCTTTATCACGCAAGTCTTGCACTGACCCACATTCTTTATCAAAATAATATCCTTATGTTAAAGCTATCAGAGCATCACCCACAAAAAGTCCACAAAGCCACAAATCCTTTAGTATGGAAATTTTCATTCGACTTTACTGTTACTTGTGTGCAGAACTAACATGGAACAATTTCCCAAGATACACTCAAAGGCAAAAATACAGTTTTCCATACAGTTGTCGACAGACTTCACATAAAGTGCCACCTTGTATACTTTCATCTCAATTAACCAGTTGCATCACACTGTTTAAATGCAGGTTATGGATCAAGGCAGCCAAACAATATGGGACTGAAAATTTCAAGGTCCCAATTAATATTTAATCAATTTGCGGTGCCTTGTTCTTCAGCAGCCACTTAAAATGCAGGGAACAGGTACAGTCTTAAACTGCTGAAAGAATAATTACCACTCTGACTGGGCCCTGAACATAATGCCATCTACTGTATTTTTCTGACAAATATATATAGACATTTTAACAGATTCAGTGACATTTTCTTTTCTTTTATTAAATACTCTGTGTGGGCAAGAAAAGAAAAAAGGCTGCAGTATAATTTATGAAACCATTTAATATCAATACTACAATACAAATGGAATTTTAAAATAAAGTTGCAATATTTCTTCCAATAAGTTCCCCTTTTGTGTTATCTGTAAGTCATATTTTTGATATTCACAAGGCAAATGAATGGTTTTCCTTTCTGAAAGAAAAGGGGGAACTCAAAGCACTGTCAACTAAAAGATTAAGAAGCAACAATGATGTATTTTAAAATTCTGAGATTAAATAATTAAAGATTAAAATTAAAAGAGTCCCCACAGCAACAAGGAAAAGTCTGAGATAGGAATGCAAAGAGATGCTAGGTAAGTAAAGATCTAAACACCTGTACATGCTTTACCATCTGCCTAAACTACAAGAAACAAGATAATAGGTTTATAAATGAAAGAAATAAAAATCAATCTTAATTGTAGCAATCCCCACAGCAGCCATGCCTTGGGAATGGCAGAAGTTTCAGCCATTTCATAAAGGCGCATTATGGAAGGTATATAAAAGGGGAACAGAGATGACGGTCAAAAATAAGCTTTTCCAACTGGTGAGGTGGTCGCAGGCTAGAATTCTCCAGCTTGGAAGCGAAATGGCTGTTAAGAAAGCAGTCAATAAAATCACAGAACAGCACAGAGAAGACAAGCAAGTGACAATTATTCCCACAACAAAAGATACAGAGAAAAAGACTTATACAATCCTACATAGTGCAACACACACTTATTTTAAGGCATGATGTTGCAGTGAGCCAGATTGAATCAACTGCCCATATATCATGTAGAGGTTTGTAGCTGCATTCTGTATGACCCACAACTACCAACTGTGGTGCCTGCAAATTCTTTATTCTAAATCCTTGCTTAACTCCTCCTCACTGAGATGGGAGTTGGAACATCAACAGGAAATTGCAGATTGAGTCTTTATATCATGACAGCAGTCAGCTACATTTGGAGAGCACTTCCATACTTAACTGTAGCAGGCAATACATGGCCAACAGAGTATTTAAATGGGCATGTTCTCTCCATATGGGCATATTTAGATACAATGCCAAAATAGGGTGCAGATGCTCTGTTATACAGTCTCACCTGCAGGGTAGTTCTGTCTGGGTAACATTTCACAGAGAGTGCAAAACGGTAATTTCAGATTTGGTAGAAACTCTCAGTTTTACATTAGGTAGCATGGCTTGCAAATGACTTGGCACTAGGGCCTTAGGAGCAAGCATGGCACTGATACTGGGGGTTCCCGTCTGAATTTGATGTAAAGTTTGTGTGTTCCACTCACTGATGAAACTGTTAGGTAGTTATTTACTCTAATTGGTGCTGACCTGGAGACAAGCATAACTGTAAGAAGCAAAGTGTTTAGAAATGTACATGCTGACCAACAAATAAGAATTGCATTACCTATATTTTTTATTATAGTATTTCAACTACTGCTAATCCTTAGAAATTCTATTTTCAATCATGTCTCACCAACTTGCCCTGGCAAATTTTAAGCTAAGAATGTGACCATTTCTATTAACTATCTGATAAAAAAACCACTGAGGAAAATTGTCTGAGTCACACGTACTGGGGAACTGATTTGCATACACACTCAGGCCCTGACTTACATTATTTTCGACAGACTGCATAACTACCCATTTCTCTGACTTAGCGAGGTTTTGCACATACTGAATCCATGAATTCTTAAGTCTAGTTAGCCAATTTATGAATGCCTGAAAGGAAAGAACAGGCATGCTAGTAGATTTACTAATACCTAGAGGTTGAGCTCTTCAGCATTGATTAGAGAAAACCACATGTATTTCCTGGGATGACACAAAAAAAACGAACCCCAAACCCAAACATTTTCATTTAAGTACTTGCAATTTACCCTAGTCTCAAAATTATGTTGCCAAATCTGACTTTAACAGGCTGCTGTAACAAAATCATTTAACAGAGGAGAACAACACTTGCATCTCTGAAAGCAGGAGATGCAGTGCACTTTGCAAACGTCTTCTCGGGGGAAAACGACATCACATCTTGATTGCTCTGTCAGACATTCTCATACACTGGAAATTCAGACAAAATGGATTATATGTTGTCATTTTCCATTCAAAAGTTGCTGCTACTTTGCTGGATGACTACATGCTATCCATTAATGCTCTCCATCTGCTTCAAAGTTCTCAGCTGGCATGCTAATGGTGCCTATCAATGTAATGCTGAGATGGGATTGTCAGATACAACTTCATATTTGCACTGACTCCATAACAACCTCATTTCTAATCCACTTGCCTCACCACAAAGCTAATATTAGGGCTGTTGATGCAAGTAAGCATTGCACTTGGGGACAGGATCCAGACCTTATTCTTTGAGTTTCCTTTGTAGTCCCATTACAGTCAGATCATCAGACCAGAAGACTTTAAAGCTTCAGAAATGCAAAGTCGTTAAGTAATTTTCCCCCAGCAAATAAACTGCATGAACACTGGAAATAAATTAGATAACCTCTTGCAGAAACCCAGTCAGACACAAGTTTTGGCCAGTGTAAGAAAGGGAAGGAAAAGTACATAGTCTTTCCTATGGGTTCTGTCCTCACCTCAGAATGGAGAGAGATAGTGTTCATAGAGTGCTTATACTGTGCCCTCACCTTGTAAAAAGTGTGCACATTTAGAATCATTCTGTTCTGGTAACTTCACTTTTTCCTCCACCTCTGTAATCAATCTGGAGCTCACGTAGTGCTTTGGGAAACTTTACCTGCTAGAGTATACACCCAACAGGCAGATTTCAAAGCCAGAAAAAAAGGCTGCCCAGGCTGCATTTCTTTGGAATAGGGCTCCTCTGTTTCTAATTTCTAATAATAAGCCATAGGTTCTGTAGCTTATTGTGTGAATGATTTTTATTAACTGGTTGAAACAGATGTATAAAATGAGGAAATCAACCTTAAAAGCTTTAAAAACAAAGAAACAGATTTTCCACCTATTTCCTAAACCTGAAGACTAACAGAATTAATACAAGAAGGCTCCAAGATAAGGTTTGCACTGAGAGTTCACCAACTACTGCATACTGTGATAGCCCAGGTCCTTATCTGTTAGGATGAAATACAATTATTAAGTAGGTCCAAATGAGTTGGTATAAGCAGTAACAGATAGAAAGCAACACAAGTCACATTCAGTTGTCACTGATCATACTCAGAAGTGACAGTAACTTCCTCTCCTTTCATAACCCACCAGCATGATTCCTAATATTATTTATACAGAGCTACAATGCTGAAAAAGCATCAGATTCTTTATTACATCCATGTGAGAAGTCCAGCACTGAGATGTCTGCATTTGCTGTTGCTGGTTGGTTTTTTTGTTATTTTGGTGGAGGGATGCAATTCACTGCTGTGGGGAAAACAAAAAAGACCAAACCAAAACACCAACTAAGCAACAAAACCCAGATAAAACCAAACCAAACAACTCAAAATTAAACTGTAATGAAACCAGTGCACCTTCACCCACTTAAATAAACTCTTCGATCTTCATGGGACAATTTAAATGCCTCCAAAAGAACAGCAAGCCTCTCAGCTCTAATGTGCTGTGCAAGAAGCCAGACTTCAATGAATGCAGTAACAGCATCCTGAACAGTACCAGCTCTCCCTGCCTCTAACTTTCTACTACCTCATGATTCAGCTTTCCTGCTTAAAATAGGCATATTTCTTTATTTTTTCTTTTTAAGGATATTTGAGATGACTGTACGAGACAGGTATTAAAAGAATTCCATGATCATTTCATGTTTATATAGATTACAAATTAATACAGAGCTAGGGCATCTGTGGGAACCCCACTGCATAATCTGTAGGGTATGTAACTCCAAGCATTTTAAGATCTAAAAAACTAAAAAGGTCAGCCTCAGGAGCCTGTACTACTTTGAACATTAAAACTCAACTCCCACACCTTAAAGCTTCCTCAAACAAAGCTTAAGAAAGGAAAGCAGCAGCACTGAACAAACATTTCATCCTTTAAAGAGGAGAGTAAAAATAGGTCTTTTTACTCAAAAAAATAAGCACTACAGTTTGGTGTATTTGGCATGGGGTAGATTTGAACACATAAACCCCTGCTGGTTTATGAACAAGAAGTTAGCACACACGTATCAGCATGACTGGAGAGCAGCTGCATAGATATTTAGGACTTAAACCCCTGAGAAAATCTGAGACTACATTGGACAAAAATTACTGTCCACCAGGTTCCAATTTTTATGACCAACCTCAGATTCCTCAAAGAATTAAACATCTGGATAAGCCAGACTTGTTTGGCTCTTCTGAATCAAGCAACCTCTGTACATCAAACCCAGTGGTGACTTCCCCTTCTTCACAGACATCGGCTCTAGTTTAGTCATAGAATCATTCAGGTTGNTCCTCATAAGATTTATGCCCCAGGCTCTTCACCAGCTTCGTTGCCCTCCTCTGCACTTGCTCCAGCACCTCGATATCTCTCTTGTGTTGAGGTGCCCAGAACTGGACACAATGCTCAAGGTGTGGCCTCACCAGTGCTGAGTACAGGGGGACAATCACTTCCCTACTTCTGCTGGTCACACTATTTCTTATACAAGCCAGGATGCCATTGGCCTTCTTGGCCACCTGAGCACATTGCTAGCTCATATTCAGCTGCTTGTCAACTAGAACCCCCAGGTCCTTTTCTGCCAGGCAGCTCTTCAGCAACACTTCCCCAAGGCTGTAGTGATGCATGGGGTTGTTGTGGCCCAAGTGCAGGACCTGGCACATAGCCTTGTTGAAGCTCATACTATTAACATTGGCCCATCGATCCAATCTATCCAAGTCCCTCTGTAGAGCTTCCCTGCCCTCATGCAGATCAACACTCCTGCTTAACTTGGTGTCACCTGCAAACTTACTGATGGTACACTCTATGTCCCTGTTGAGATCACCAATAAAGACATTAAACAGAAATAGTCCCAATGCTAAGCTCTGAGGAACACCACTTGTGACCAGCCACCAGCTGGATTTAACTCAATTGAGCACCACTTTTGGGATCACGACACGAGACAGGCCAAGGCACAGAACAGTCATCAGCACCTGCAAGAGCAAGGAGCCCACCCCATTCACCACCACACACTACAGTAGGATGATCTTTCAGCCATAACACAGACTGGGTCCTGGACACTGCAGGCTTATAAAGACAGGGATGCAAGCTATATTTTTATCCATTAATTTCTATGATGAGAGATTACAAGTGCACTACAAAATTATCCTACGTACCAACATTTCAAAATGGAGAACATGTCTAAATCAGCTGGTTCCATGGAGGATTTTGGAAAATGGCTGGGAAAACTATACTCATCTGGACAAAACACGGAAGGGATGCCTCCTAACCAGAAAGATTTGGCAGGTGTGAAGCATTTACGTACCTCATAGCAAAATGCAGAACGCTTTCCTTAAAATACTCTAAGAAGAAATTAAATACATATTTCAATTATACTTTGATGAACATATATTATAGTCCAGATTATACAACGCTCGTTCAATTAAAAATAAAGCCTAGTCTAAAAAAAGAAAAAACCCAACCACGTTTATGGTGTTCTGAAATGAGAAATAGATGACTAGGAGCATTTTGTTCATCAAGTAACTAATTGCTTCTCAGAGATGGATATTTTAAGATAAAGCAGAAGTGGCCGATCCTCAGCTGGTGTAAATTATCACTGTTGCAGGGAGCTCTATTTTTACCAGCTGAAGATTCGCCCCTAAGCATCTGTCAGTGAAATGGACCAGGGAACTGCAGACATGTATATGGAAAGGCATTGAGATTCTAACTAATGCCAAGAGACTTACAATGTGTTGGACAATTACAGGGACAGGGGATGTGCAAAGGATGAGGAAAGTCACAGTAAGTAAAGAAACAAGTGGGAAAGCCGAACAGCAATACTGGTAGCTCTATAGGTACAATGGTACGGCACTTAAATCTGAGTTATAACCCTCCCTTCTAGACCTTCTGCTGCAGATCCTGTATATTAATTGTGCTTAGGCATCTGGGCTGAGTCAGCACTTCTGGCTCCTCCCTATAGCAGTCTGTAACAACTGGTGAATGCACTGCTGAAATCAAACCAATGGTTATTCTAACAGTGGGATAGAACATTTACAGACAAAGATTTTAAGATAGTAATTTTCATGTGCAACTTGTCTCAACAAGTCTAGCCTGTGTATTTGAAACTGCCTCCTTGACGGCTGGATAGCGCATCCCCCTGCTCCATACGATGTGCTTGACTGGCTTCTGCCAGCGTGTCACCAGGCGTTGTGCAATCTGGCTGAAGGCTGGAAATCAGCCCATCCCCATTAATAACTTGGGCACTCTCCCATAGTTCTGGACTTGCTTACTGGGGGGTGGCCATCTGAGCCATTGTTTAGTTTTCTGCTTGTTTTTCCCATAACCTTTCTTGGCGTAACCCAATACAGTCATGCATTAAAGAAGCCATGAAGCCCACACTTGATATGGTGTTCATAGACTGTAACAGTATGGCTTCAAAATCATCACAGGCGTAGGACAAGTACTTGAGACACCAGTCAGCCACAGTTTTAAACAAAATACCCTCTCTGGCATAACATGCAGTGTTTCAATAAGTTCAGGAGACAAGAGAGGAAGAAAAAAAACTTCCCGTGTATATACATGGAAGCAGCATCTCTTTGCATCCTGACAGCTTACCTTTTCCCACACTGTCAGTAGATATGCTGCTGATAAGAACCATCCTCTGCATTATTTGCAGGACAACAAGGGACTGGAGCTGTTGCATGCTATTTGCAGACATGAAGCACACCAAGCTAGCTGGGCAACACTGTCTTTTAAGACTATAAACTTCCATTGCTTGGAATATGTCACTTGGTAGAGACAAAAGATGTTTTAATGAGTAGCCCAACTACTGCTAAAGAACAACTTCTAATTTCTAATTACATGCCATAATCAGTAGTTACCTCTTATCCACAGATGAAGCCTTCATTCATAGGTGATAAATGACACGATACTAGTGATGACCTTAGTGTGTGTATGGCAGTAGTTACTCACATAACTCACACTGTGGATATGCCACTACCAAGTACCTTCATTGTAAGTCTGGGTACCTCTCTAAGAGGCTACTTATGCTCAAAAGCAATGACAAATGTAAAAATCTGTGGAGGGAGATGATATGAACTTAAATTCAGAGCAGATAATTCTGTGAAGGAAACACTATGAAAACGATGAAAACTAACAGAAGCAAATTTTTATATTTATACTGTGCTGGATTCACTGCTACCACTTTTAACAACTGGCTTTATCCTTCATGTAACCAAATTTATGTTAATCTCTTCAAGACTTCCAGAAAGCAAAACCAGAGAAACTCACAATTTTCAGCATTTCAAAATTTACTCTCCAATGCCTCGCTTTAATGCCCTTTTCTTTTTTATTTTCTTCTTTATTTCAACTCCCCCCTGAAAGACGATTTTAGCCTACTACAGTAAATATTGTAGGCATTTACTCTGGACATCAAAGTGCTGACGATACTTCCATTTCATTGTAAAAAGCCAAGATAACAAATACGGATTTATTATTAAATGTCCCACCTTTCACACTATGCAAATTCACCCAGCCTGCAGCCTACTTTTGGCAGTCCTCTTTCCCAAGGGCTCTTTAGGAAGAGGCTATCAGCCAGATTAATTATTTTAACAATAGCAGCCTTTTCCTACTGCCATTTTTTCTGTCACCATTGCATGACATAAAGCAGGGGCAGGGGGGGCAGAATGAATGTATCCAGCCTGTAATATATCTCAGTCCAAAGCTTCCCAGAAGCACTAGATTTGATGTGCAAGTATAAAGCCATCAGCCTTGTGTGACTAGTTACAGAGGATAAGAGAGAGAACATGGCAGGTGCCTGCTTCTGGAAGGGGCCACATGGTCCATCTGGCTGGTGAGGTTACCACCACAAGAAGATGAACAGGCACAGCCGTTAAAAACCTAGAACTAAAATAACCTTGTCCTGCTTGTCGTCATTCCTTACGATACATTAGCTTTCAAATGGAAACTGTGGCAACTCATAAATCCTTTGATGTTCAATAACTTACATACGGCTCATTTACTGGTCCTGCTCTCTTGACAGGTACTCGACAGGATCATAATTGTAGCAGCATGTGATCTCAGTGCAGCACACAATGAAGGGACACATTCTGACCTTCCCACACACCTCACGTGGGAGCCCTGACCCTCCAGGTGTGGGCAGTGCAATTGTACAGCACTGTCTGCCTGCTCTGGGTCAGCCCGGGGGCAGAACAGCGTTTGGCCAGCAGGTCCACCCAGGAACTGACACAGCATTTGTGTAGCTCTGGTGCAGCCAGGGGAGCTGCTGTGTCTCAGGGTGCAACAACAAACCCTTAGGGATCCCTATACCTGCTATAGACACAGATGTAAACTGGATGTATTCATTGGGGCAAAAAAAAAAGTCATTATGGGCTGTGTTTATAAAAATGTAAACATCAGTGATTTTCATACTCTGAGATAACATCTGAAGTTGGCAGGCTGTAGTGGGTAGGGTAAGATAAAACCAAGGGTTCCCTAACTCCTCATTTATTTATTTTGCAATTCAGATTCAAAGACCTGCATGGAAGGAGAAAGAATCATTCCTCTGCCAACCTGAGTCACTCCAGGAGTCAGGACCTGTCCCTCTGCTGGGGTGACTACAGCCTCACAGCTCCTTCTCCCAAATTCACTCTTTTTTTTGCAGATGCTGGTCCCAGAGATGCAAAAACAATGTAGGCGCTGGAGATTAGTTCATGTAATTGGGCTTTACTGTATGTTTTACTTAACAGAAAACATAAAGCAGCTGGCACTCTGCAGCTTACACTGTAATGTTTACAAAATGATAGTAACCCCAAAGAAATGCCAACAGCAACTTAGCACAAGTTAAACAAATCACCTCTAAAGTGGCACTCTGACACAATGGTGTCAAAACACATTTCCCACTGGAACCATCCTATTATTTCATACTGGCAAAGAGAGGGGAGAAAAGCAGTTTTAAACCGATGGGAAACCAGCAAATTTACAGGGAGACAAGACAGGGAGGCTGGCGAGCTCACAGAACTACTTGAGGTGAAGTTGGGCTTCCTCAGGGAAGAACTTGTGAAGGCATGTGGTGTTTGAGAGAGAAAAGGCCACAGGATTATCCCAGAGCATCTCACCCATGCCAGTGTAAATCCATGAAAAGTCAATGTAATCTCCATGACTTCAACAGGCACCAGATTGTAATTCCTCCCGTGAAATGAAAAAAGCTGATGTGTCCCTCCTCAATACCAACAGACAAGTAAGTGAGACTGAGAACTCTGGGACTGGCCGGTGTAAGGGTACGTGGGTATAATGCTTAGATAAAAAAGCCTGAAATGGCATCAGGCACTGAAGTGAGGAAGAAGTGATTACACAGAACCTGTGCTACTCTGCAATATTCTTATTTTCTTACAGGAAGTCCAGTATGGTTTTGTACATCCCTTGCCAAATGTTGGCAAATTTTATGCTTTTATGATTCCCTGTCAGCCATATATTTTGCAGTACTTAGTCTCTCTAGACTGAGATACGATGCTACTATTTTTTATGTGCTCCACAAGAGTCAGGACATATATCACACGTGAAAATGACATTCAGAAGTGGCTCCCCCAAGCTGAAAGAAAAAAGAAATTTGAGAGGTAAGTGTGACCTTACATTTGGCCTGCCATCTTATGGAGAATTTGCATTTTAATAAGGTAACGGCTTACTAATTTGGCAAAGATTGCATATTAAGATGCAAGAGGTTAAGTGCCTTTTGTACACAAACTGACATACACCCTTTCACAGGCAAATGGGAACATCTGATAAGCAGAGGCATCTGGCTAAGCTCTAGCACTTAGGAGCTTACCCATCCAACAACATGTCCTAGATTTCCAACTCGATATTTTATTTATTTCACTACCATGTTTCCTCAAATAAGGCAATGCTTGTGGACTGAAAGACAAACACGTAAAGGAAAAAAAGATGTAAAATGTCTCTTTCACCAAGAAAAATTCAAGGGCCACTTCCCCTGAACTTCACATCCATGGGGATCACTTTGTAGCTCTCCCCCCATTTCTCCTCGTGGTGGGAATGGTTCAGATGCCGGGTGGACACAACAGTCTACGTCCATAGACTTCAGTGTCAGTTGAGGTTGGGGTGAAGCAGCGGGTGACTCAACATATCATACTTTCATAGAGAAACTCAGGAATCAAAGAAATTTAACTGAATTAAAGGTAGGTGGTGAAACCCATGTAAATGATTAAACTCTTTGAAGACGACAGATCTTAAGAGATAAGGGGATACAGGTCTTAAAGACCTGATAGGTCTCTCCCAGCTGTACCTTTCTCTGCAAGCACAATAAATCCTGAAGCAACCTTAAATGGAAAGTCCAGTGACTACAAATTAAGCATGTCTAATACCACCAGCATGGAGAAAGGGTTGTCAGTGAGACAACATCACTTATTACAGGATGCCTTTAATTATAGCAGGAAGGAGAAACCTTAAGCTATACATATATCTCTCAAGATATCTCAACGAGATTCCAACTGGACACAAGAGAAAAAAATTCCCTGTTGGAAACCATCAGTCATTGGAATAACCTCCCCAGGGATGTGGTGGATTCCCCAATATCAGCCAATTTAAAGATTGAGCTGGAGAGGCTGCTGGGCTATCTTCTCTAGGCTATGTTTTTGACAATAAAGTTTGGACCAGATGATCCGCAAAGTCCCTTCCAACCTGGTATCCTATGATATCTCTGGCTATCTGTAAATTTGCAAGCAGTGAGGATGCTAGGAGCAGTTCTATAGTGCAATGATCCCGCTAATCCAGAAAACTTGATGTTAAATTCCTATGTATCTGCCTCTGGTGAGGAGGGGGTCTGCTTTAGTGCTATAGATGAACATCCACTAATGGTGGGAGCACATTACATATACACCTGGAGCACAACTCCTATTGTAGTTTCATCTGGTTTGTGTATGCCAAGCCAAGTCTGCAATGTGAAACAGGGAAGATTTGCTTCAAAGTATCCTCCTAGAGCACTGGTGTGTACCAATTTCCTGTTGGTGTGAAAGGAGCTAGCGAAGCATACCTGTGCGGCGCAGGCTGCAGAAATAATGCAGTTGGGCATACAATGGAAGCACGCTGGAGAACAACAGAAAGAGCAGTGAACCAAGGTGCTGATAAAAAGCCAAACAGTATGAGAATGCTGAGAAGGTGTCTAAGCCAAGAACTAGTGACACCTGACACCTGGAGTTACACGTTCCCCTACCCAGACATAAAAGAAATGTGTGCCAGCTTTAAAAAATGGCCTGTTTGGAGTGTTAATGTGTCAGGCTGACTGTGGTAGTGGGAACCAACGCTCTCATACAGTCATAGCCAGGCTGGTTCACATATAAGAACATACAAACGCATGAATGCATGTGCAAATGAAAGACCTTCTTGAAGAAGTATCAGGAATAGTTATGCATTCAGCTACGTTTTAGTTGTATTTTACAAAAAGAGCTGCATATAGAGAAAACAAAGCAAATACAAACCATAATCTGGAAGTTCATAGAGGAGCACATGCTATTTTATGTAACATGCTAAAAACATAACAAAAATAAAATACTTCTGTTTTCTTTACTTTCCAAGACTACTTCCTTCCCTGTGTCTCACATTAATTCATAACCATGTTTTGCCTTGGGCTACAGGATCAGGAGGGAGAAGAGTCTCCCTTGACTACTCACCAGAGTCCCCAGTCCTTGGCTGAGAGAAATGGCCCTCCCTGGCTTCTCTTGCGCTGGGCAGCACAGTGCTCTTGGAGAAGAGGACAGCTTCAGCACACAGCTCTGCTCTAAAGCATAACCTAGCTCCTAAAAGCCTAAAGGGCTTTTGACATCTGTCTGTAACCTTGACAAACAACAAAACATTACCATGCCACAATCTTGGATATTTAGGAGACTTGCATTTTTATTAACATACGTAAAAGATTGGTGAAATGGTGCTATGGCATTCCTAACACAGTAGAAACGACTATCTGAAGTGCTGTTTACGTTGAAGAACGGCTCTCAAATCTCAATAGACTCAATAACTAGCCAGAGACATCACTGTCACCCTGCTAGAAACATTATTCAAAACTATGGTGAACTTGCAAATATCCCCAAAGTTTAAGAAGGAAAAACCCAAGTACTTGATTTACACATCAGGACCAGAGCATCACTGAATCCCCCTGTATTACAAAAGTTATTGCAAAACTTCAGGCCAATTACTAAGACAAAACCCCAATAATAAATTTGTACTGCATGACCATCAAAGGTTAAGGTATGTAGGAAGTGCTCTATCACTTCATCTTTGTAGTTCACTCGAGGAAATTTGAGCCCACTGATGAGTGGGCTTTAACACATCTATTTACTGCTAATAATGATTGTGTTGTTAATACGCAAGAACTGCCTTTCGTTTTCTGTTTGCTAAAACTTAGAACGCTTGGATATCTTGATTTTTATTGAGTATCCCTAAGAGTTCCTGAAGCTGAACTGGCTTATTTCCTAAGAAAGCTGTTCATGGATGTTGGCACCTTGCTTGTCTCGAGAGGAATCTTAGCTCAATAATTAGGCTGCCACCTTTCACTTCCCTCTGGTTCCAAACAATGCATCTGCAGGCTCCTCTGAGACACACCAGCCATTTAACCAGACAAAGGGATTTCTTCCTTCCCAAATAAATAAAGTCAGATTTGTGAATTTCCTTGAAAAAAAAAAACAACAAACCACAAAAGAACAACCAAAAGAAAAAAGAGAAAAAAAGGTAAAATTATCAACTATTAGTAGCATAGTAGCACACCTTCCTCCAACAAAAGGTTGAACACTAACATTCCTTAAAGTGTTTCCTGAGCCTCTTTTGATGGTAAAAATATCTGACAAGGATGGAAAAAAAAACGTCTACAATATAAGCAGCATGGAGTCCCTTTGCAGCATAATACATTTCTTATTTTGGTAATAATGAAAAGAAAGTTGGGCACTTTCTAAAGCAGTTTGTTCCAGATTGCTAGCTCCCAGTGTACAAAAATAATGACCCTTTCCCCACCCCATCAAAACAGTAGCACGAAATCCCAGAGGCACAATATCCCATTGTAGTGCTCTGAATGCCACATCGGCAAAGGAACTGGTGCGAAGGAGGGAGCACAATCGCCTCTTCGCCCTCCTACTGCTGCCAGTGCCAGCTCAGGGTAACATGACTCACAGCCGCTGCCAATATGTTGCTCTGAAGGAACGAAGAAAGAGGCCACACTAAGATAAATGCATGGACAAATGCCACGCTCCAGCCTCGCCTCCTCTTGGCTACTGGAGGAACTTGGGAGAGGAAGTGTCTTCTGATGGAGATAAACCACAGACACACACTGCTGCTGAGCAGGACAGCCTGCTCAGCAGCACTGTGTTCTCCGTTTAGTTCTCCTGCTTTAAAGAAAATCAAGTCCCATTTCTCTTATGATCCTGGAGTATAAAACAGCACCTCGCTTTGCACACAGAGAAAAGCACATGATTTTCAACCTGTATTTCAGCTCTCCCTGCTTCTCTGCCTTTTACCAACCCTTCCTGTCCTCTGCCCTCCTGCATTTATCAGATGAGTAGATGGATGGGTCTCCCACAATCCACAACAAGCAACTGTGATGCCACCCTGAAGGTTCATTAATAGGCTGAAGCCACCTTGCAAAACCAGAGCGTACAGGAATCAAGGGACATAGCAACCCAAAGCAAAATTATATACAGCCAATTCCTCTGTTCTGTGAATAACACATCCTACCACCGAGGATGCAATTAAAAAAGCAACCTCTGTGCTAAGGTAAAGCAAATGAACTTGACAAATAACATTTGTACTTCTAAATGCCTCAGCTGCTTCCAAGGCTTCCCACCTAGGACAACATGCTCTGTGATGTGGAAGTCTGAGGCACAACACTAGGAAAGTCTCATGGCACAACTTGCTGGGTGAAAGCAAGAGAAAACACCATGGCTGAGTGGTGCACAGGGTGCTGCAGGTGGCCCACCATGTTCCTACATGGACTGCAGCTGCTGTTCCCCTTACTCCTACTTACTGTCCTTGCATGTATAGTCCAAGCTGATATTTCCCCATCCTTTGGTTCCCATTACTCTCTTGATAGCACTTGCTTTTTCCACAAGTCGGCGATGGCAAGGCTCTTAGCCGATCACTTCCTGCAAGGCTTGCTTGACGGTTCTGTTTTGTTTATGGCTCCTTTCAATTTAGCCACATAATTATGTCCATTTGCAGTGCAGAAACGAATTCCAAGAATGAAGTGACTCACATTAATTAACACTGTTTGTACAGAATTTGACAATGTTGTACTCCATCCAGAAAGGACTCTGTGTCCATGTTTGCAGCAAGGCTGGATGGACTCATGACAATGATGAGATAAGTGTGTAAACTGAGATGTACCCACCTCCGCCTCCACATGACCAGGAGCACACAGAAAGCTGGCGATAAGAAACCACTACTTTCCTCAGGTACTCCAGGAAAACCTTTCATGCCTTCCCACAGAATTATAACCAGATTTTTTTTTAAAAAGGGGACGGGGATGGTGGTTTTTGTTTTCTTGTGGTTTTGTTTATAAATCAGGAGGATGTTATATTTTGCAGGACAATCGAGATCATCTGGTACCCATAACATGTGACATTAAATGGGTTTTGTACCTGACAAAAAGCACATTCAAATTTTTCTGGAATTCTTTTTAGAAATTACTGGGAGTTTTCACTCCAAAAGAGCTATTACAATTTATTCCTATAGTCTTGTACCAAATGGCACGCTTTCAATTATTTAAGTAGGATTCAGGATAACACAGCATAATTTTGAAGTCGTCAGTGTGTACACCACATCCGCACTTCTGGAGAGGTAACGTGGTGGTTACACATAATCCAAGCAATGGAAAGACACAAAGAAGGAAACTAAAATGCTGGCATGAACTTTATCCACAGTCACAGAATCCAACGGCACATTCCCCTGAACCACAGGCTTTTGCCAATACACCAATTAAAGAGCAGTTTTAGGTCCTTGGAAATCCCCAACTCAGGCCCAGTGTGAAAGGACTGTGAAAACAACAGTCCTAAGCTTATAACTTACCATCTCTTTACATTTCTTTTGAAATATTTGCCCATTAAAAGCTATGTAGCTGACCCTGAGGCATCTCATGGAAAATTTAATATTGCTCTTCAAGAATTAGGTCTTGAATATCTTCAAGATATTTTGACCTCTGTGCACTACTGCTAAGCAGTATGAGCAAAAGCCAGTGTAACCTGAGGCTTTCATGATAGGGTCGACGCCTCTTTACTGTAAAATATTCCAGCTGACCCCGAGGGACTTGAAGCTATTACTGGATACTCCTTCTCTCACACAACCTTTCTCCCCTCCCACTGAGAGCAGCGCATAATATTTCCATCAGCAAAAAAAAACATTTCCCAATTTAAAAAGATGTCCTTCTCACTCACAATCAGCGAGTGTCGTCTCTGAGATGTATCTTGTCCTCTGGCAAACACAGTAACTGCTTCTGTATTGAAGTGGCAAATAAAATCTGTATCTGGTGCTGACTTTAGTTACAGAAGTGTTTTGTTTTAAAAAAAAATGAATCTCATTTTCAAAAGCACCCAAGTAACACTAAAGCTGTGGCCTGCTGGCTGTAAATAGCAACTAAATCTTTAGGAGATGACACAATGAGAAAATTGTTGAAGAAGAAGAAAGGAACGGGAAGGTTTCACAGATTGAATGTGGCTATTTGCAATTTTTCATAACACATGTAAAAAAGCGATAGTGACTGCACAGTATTATGCATGGAACATTTTCCAAGAAATCAAAAATCTCAAGGGAATATGCACATTGTTTTTGCTACACAAAATGAAAAGCAGTTGCTGACCTGAGCTCTGGACCTGCTTATACTTTGATTAACCGTTACTGCTAGACTAAAGGTGAGCTGACAGCTTTCCTTTCCCAAAACTTTTGGGACCATCAAATTCATACATTCACGTTAAATGCGTCTTACAAGGCTACACTGAAAAATGTGGTTTTCTCTGTTCGTTTCTTCGTCTCCCAGACAGCAGGTGATAGATAGCAAATTGGATTGTAAAGCTGCACCACTGGTAACCACCTCACTCCATTCATTCCTCCCCAAAAGACTAATATTGCTTGGTTTTCCAAAATCTTGATTTATTACTTCCAGCAATCCAGATGGGAATTAACTGGAAGAAAATGCAAGAGCTGTCCAAACAGAAGCCTGACACAAGACCTACTGTCTAAAAAGTGAAGCAGGACTGAGAGCCAGAAAAGGTCACATCTTTTTATTTCTGCAGGCAACTAACCATCAGAGTGACTTGTTCAGGGATTTGATTCATTCTTCAAGTAGAAAGACCAGATAACTTTCTCAATTTGCTATTGATAGGCAAATATGCTATTGAGTTAACCCAGCTTGAAACTAATTTTCAAATACCTTACGCACCCCAACCGTGCATCTGGCTCAAGACTCATGGGATGAATTTCCACAGCTCCTCCCAGAGCGACCAGGCTCTTCATCTGTACGCACCATCAAGGCACTCGCAAGAGCTGAACACCTTATGCCACAAAATTGGCGCTGACCTGGTGAACCAGACCTGATGTGTTCAACAGCCCTATGGAGAAAGAGAGCTCTCCTGGAGCAGTAAAGCAGCCCTTACAACTAAATGGCATGAGCCTCCTACAGTAAAAAGCTCACTAATGTATTTTACAGGGCAGAAATTGTCAGTATCTTTTCTTTTCCCTCTACACTTCTATTTACAAAACCACGGGGAAATAGATTCTTTTTATGCCCTCTTCTCACAAAACCTATGATGTATGATGAAGTGGTACTAATAAACCATCAGAAGAATCATGAAGTAATAATGTAGTCATGAATAGCACTCAGTCCTAGTATTTCTCAAATATTCCTTCCTGCAACATGCAACACTAAAAAATTTTAAAAAATATCAGAATTTCCAACACCACTGGTAGCAGCTGCAGGTAGCTCACCAATCTGAATTAAGTGTATTGAACTCAGTGTCACTTCTAGTAAGTTTGGAGACAGCTACCAGAAAAGGCCAGAGGAGACAATGACTGAACATCTAAATGAGGCACATTCTTGGTGTTTGTGACCAAAACTTCACCAGCTCCAACCACAGTAACTTCACCAGCTTCATGTAGCCAGACAACTTCGTGCTATTGCACAAATACAACTTTACTTGGAAATATGACAAATAAAAACCAGTACCATGGATAAAGGCAATTCAAATATGCATTTATTTTAAAAAGGAAAGAAAGCCTCACTTGTTCTGTTTTCAGAAAACATCTTATTGAAATAGTCCCTCACAAAAATGATTCAAACACAAATACAGTTCTTCTTTCTAGTGCCATCAGTGAAAGAGTGGAAAAATAAAATCACTTAGGAGGTGTTCAGCTCCAATAGACAGCACTACTGCTTTTAAACTTGGAAAGAAAGCCAATCAGCTAACTTAGTATTTTCTAGTCATAGGCATTTACCCACATCAGTTACGCCAGCCTTTAGTTTAGTACAGAATTATTGTCTGTATGCCTTGAAAATTGAGCCTGTCATACAGATGTTTCTGTACAAAAGCCCACACCCATTTAATACATGCAAGCATCTCAGAGATAATCATAACCTTGCACAGAGCAATCAGACACAGGAACGTGGTCATTTTACGAAGCACTGAGTCAAACACGCACACATCCAGTTTCTCCCCCTTTTTCTCCACCAACAGCACCTTGACATCACCAAAGACATACGGGGCTAAGTGCAATCAGCTCAAATATGGGTGTCAACGTTTTCCTCAGACACCAACAATTTCATATGGCACAGCAGTGTCGTAGATAGAGGTAAAGAATATATATAGCACATCCTCAGCTAGTTTAAAGCCACAGGGGGGCCTCTAAAGCTGTGGGCTAGTTTTACACCTTGTCTTGAAAACAGAAAGATTATTTGAACATGAAGGCATAAAGACATTTGGCATGATGCAGGTGGATGATGAATTGAATACAGCTAGTCCTACTGAGCATGTGACAATACAAATAAACACCTAAATGTATTTGCATATTCTATTTTTTTAATATGGAGATAAAATATTGTCTCAGACTGTAACTGACTTCACTTATTAATATTTCTTTGAGATGATTATCAAAGTCCGAGCAAATACTTCTTGCTCAGAGAGGCCAGTAAAAATCAGTGGAGAGCACTGATGACACCTCTCAATTACACAGCTATTACCAGGCATGTTTTACTTTTACTAACTTTACCTTTACAGGACCTTTGGTATAGCACATTTTAAGGAATGGTGAAAATAATTTTCTACACCAAAATAACAAAAGGAACACTAAAAAAGAAACCCAGCAGCAGCTAAAGCATTGTTCTCTATGCTGAATATACCTGGAGTTTTCTGTTTGCTTCCTCACATAGGTACATTATGTCTTAGATTTATTAATCAGAGGGAAGAAAACATTTTCTTCTGCTGCTATTTTATATTTAATCATATATTTTCAAGCACTCTTTGAAGTTCTCAGGTACCTCAAGCTAACAGAGTTTAGGCCCAGTAACTATATGATGTTCAGTGTTTTTGACAAGCTCTATTATAATTACATTTAAATGTTTTGTTCTAATGCTTGTGTTTGCCGAAGTCTTTGATGGGAGATTAAATTACCCTCGTCCTAAAATCCTATAATAAATAAAAGAAAATAGAAATGTAGTGTCAATTTGTGTCCAAATCTGCTTACAAAAGAGAATTAGCTCAGGTCTTTACCCAGACAAGTGCTTAATCATGTGTATAATTTTTACTACGTCAGTATTCCCACTGATGTCAATGAACTATTGAAGATATGATCGTCAAGTTATATACATGCCTGAGTGCTTGCCTGGATTGGGGCCTCTGAGAATTCACCACACATTGCAGTGACTGAGGACCAACAGTCCAGGGAAAGTCTCTCAAGACAGATGTCCAGAGAAAGCTCAGCACAAAGCCTGATGCACTCTTACAGATAATAACAAGTCCTGCATAATAAAACAGCTGAAAAAACCAAATTACATTTGTAACATAAGAAACAACATTATATTACCCCAAATCAATGAAGTACCATCCAAAATTCAGGCAATTAATTGATGATTAGAGCAGTGCCAGTTAATTTAATAAAACCATGACAGATACAAAAATGGTGTTCTTTATTGCATTTCTGCATAATCAAATGTTACCTTCTCGTCTTTTCTATAGACCAGGGGAACATACTGAGATCTCTGATTCCAGATGTAATGTATACTTTTCTAGCACAGCCTCACTGCTTAGAGAAAACCAGCAAATGAGGATGTCTGGGGCATTGTAAGGTACAGGATAATTTGTGTAAAGGACTTTCAGGTCATTGGATACTTGCCTGCAGATAAAAAGTGGCCTCCGCTCACTTTCTTGGCATCTCCCTGTGCTAGTGAGAAACTAAGCTTTGTAAAACACATCCTGGATCTGGAGACAAGGAAACCAGAATGACTTGGGAAAGTTTTCATGAAAAGCTGTCACACTGACAAAGTTTTGGTTTTACATAGCAGAGACCAGACTGAGAGCTTTTGCAAAGAAAAGACATTTTTATCTGTGCTATGCAGTTGAAAGCAGGCTTAGGCAGCCAGAGAAAAGGATTTAATTATCGCTTCGTCAACCATATCCTGTCCACAGCCAGAGCTGCCTACTTTGATGGCTGTGGTTGCTGCCACTTGTTCTCCCCCATCAAACAGGAGGGGAAGATAAGGTGCGTTTGGATTCTTTTTGCTGGAGAGGATATTGTTTTTCTTCTGCTTGTTTTGTAAACTCCAGCTCTGTTACATCTCTTGGCCATTACTCAGTCAAGTGAAAAAACAAATATTCCCTGCTTTCTGCAGAAGTCAGTGATTGCAAAGGTGCTTCACCGAATTCCCTTTAATTTGCAGTATATATTGCATGTGTGCATACACAATGCTATATGCATGTATGCATTATGTATACTGTTTACAGACACACAAACATGATTTGCAATACTGTGCATGTAGCCTCTAGATTTTTCTCGGAATTACTGCTGTCTAACACTGTTTCTAAACAACAAATTTTAACAGTAAGTCATTACTACTAGTACAAAGAAAAAATTACAACGATAATTCCAGAGACGTACTTAAACTCATCCTGGTACCACTAGTTTTTTATGTTGACCAATACCTCCACCTCTACCTAAATGAGAAACTGGTGGGTTTTTTCCAGTTTTTAGTATCTTGCTCTATGTTTAGCTTCTGCAGAACAAACATATGAAAGTTTTGTGTAACTGTTTGCAAATGCCAATCTTTCCTTTGAAAATAAAGCATTTTTCAGTCTTCTGCTTGGTACTCAACTTCATCTGCCTCATACCATTATTCTTGGCTTGATAATAGTAGCAGCCTCAAACCTTTGGGAGACCATCAGAATGGTAAC
>VZTM01024284.1:508-24399 GCA_013400555.1 Jacana jacana | reverse complement strand
TTTTTTTTTTAAAGAACTACAGTAAGTTTGGATGTGCTACTTAGCCTCATCCTACTATTTTTGTTGTCCGACCTACAAAAAAACCCACATGAAACAAGGAAAAACTTAAAGCTTTTATGTGGTCACCACTGCCTGAGCCAAACCAACTTTTTGGTGTCTTTGGACTCTGAGCATCTGGGTTTTAGCTTTACATCCTGTAAAGGAGAGAGGTAATATCACAGGGCGCAGACAAGAAAAATAGGAGAAAAACAAAGCTTTAAACGTAAAAATTCTGAATAAAACTTTTCAGACTGTAATGACCCAATTAAATGATCATTTGGGTTAGTTTTCAGTAGAAATTGTGGGACCTTGCAAAAATTGTGAGCTGTAGTGCCGGGGCTTGTGGGATGTTTCACTCTTTCTCTTTAGACTGAGAATTCATCAGAAATATGCTCGCGAAAGCTTTTAGTATCTCTGAGTATCAAGGGTTATCACCAGTTTGGACTAGGAAGATATTCAGCCCCTCACTTCACACTGTACCATGTCTATGATATCACTGACATCATAGACTGTCTTGCTCTTAAGTAACCATATACCTCTGAATGAAACCAGAAGGAGAAAGAAAGCAGAAATAGAAAGAAGTCAAAAGTCATAACATATGAAGACTGGATATGATTTTTATGTGAAGGGGAAGGTCAGTTTGCTTGCTTGTTTACTCATTTGTGTAATACAGGATCAAGGGGACATCAGACAAAATCAAAAGGTAAGCCATTTGAAGTGGTAGGAAGTAAGAAATACATAAAAAAAAGCTTTTTTTTTTCACTCATAAACCCTTCTATATTGGTGATCTGTTAGCACAGGTCTGACTAACTAAAGACAAGACAAAGCCATTATAGGACTCAGCGAAAGGTAAATATTATGTGATTTGTACAAATACCCTCTCACCTAAAAGATAATTAAATTTTGGGACCTCGTTCCTCAGTGAATAAGCAACTACCAGGAAACAGGTTTAAGAAGCAATTTACATTTGGGTATATTTTACCATAATTCTCTGTTTCACCGTTTTCTTGTAGATTCTTCTCAAGATTTTGTTCACACACAGTTTTGGGAGAAAGGCACAGGATCAAGTGAACTTTTATATCCTCTAATTGAACTGTCCTAAAGATCCTTGACAAAATGTTCAGTTCCTTATGAACTGTGAACCCTGTTTTACACCGGTAAGGACTGTTAAAAATGCCGTGGTAGTTTTCCAAAGATACCTGAATTCAATCCAAAGAAAAAACAAATCCCACTGAAGTAACTGAGAGAACCGATGTGAGAAATGACAAAAAATAAACAGAAAACTTTTTCACTTGCTTTTGTATATAATTTCCTACCTGTATTAGAAATTGTCTAACCAGACTACATCACTAGTGTGATTCATTTGATCTTTAAGAAATATGTCTACACAAGAGAAGCTCTTAAATTTAACTAATCAGTAAGATGGAAAGCATGTTCATAAAATCATAGACTGGTTAGAGCTGGAAGGGACCTTGAAGATCATTGAGTTCCAACCACCCTGCCAGGGGCAGGTTCACCTCCCACCAGACCAGGTTGCTCAAAGCCCCATCCAGCCTGGCCTTGAACACTTCCAGGGATGAGGCAGCCANGGGTAGAATCCCCTCCCTGGCCCTGCTGGCTATGTTTCTTTTGATGCAGCCCAGGATGTGATTGGCTTTCTGGGCTGCCAGCATACACCACCAGCTCATGTTGAGCTTCTCATCCACAAGCACTCCTAAGTCCTCCTCAGAGCTACTCTCAATCCATTCTGCACCCCACCTCTATTTGTGCTTGGGATTGCCATGTCCCAAGTGTAGGACCCTGCACATGGCTTGGCTGAACTTCATGAGATTTGCACTAGCCCACCTCTTGAGCTTGTTCAGGTCCCTCTGGATGACTTCCCTTATGTCCAGCATGTCCACCACACCACTGAGCTTGGTGTCATCGGCAAACTTGCTGAGGGTGCACTCTATTCCATTGTCCATGAATCCGACATAGAGGTCCCAGTACCGAACCCTGAGGTTCGCTACTCGTTACTGGCCACCACCTGGACATTGAGCCATTGACCTTTGAGTGCGACCAGCCAGCCACTTCCTGATCCATTGAGTGGTTGATCGGTCAAATCTATGACTTTCCAGTTTTGAGACCAGGATGTCGTGCATACAATTTTACAATTGTATTCAGCCTTAAACTAGAATAAGTCTAAACAAAGGACAGGGGCAAACACATCTGGGGAAATGTGTGATAAACTGAACTAAATACAAGAAGCAGTACATTCAACACAGAACATAGAGGTGAATGGTGGCTAATCCACCTTCTTTAAGGGGATCAGGAGACCTGAGATGGTATTATGCATCTAGTTTTAAACAGTACATTTTTTGAAAGATGTAGATTACCTGGCAGAATCCAGAGGGAGAACAGAAGGGAGGGAGAGAGGAGGGGAAGTTATGAAGAATCCTGACTTTATTTTGTTTAGAAGAAAGAAGAACAATAAGGATATGAAGGACATGAAAGAAGGATGAGAAGGACAATTGCCCACTCATACATAGAAGTCTGTACACCCTATCATGAAAAATTGTAAACAGAAGAAAGAGCAAGAACACAATTTACTGTGACTACAGAAAACCTTTTGGTTGGATAATAAGGAAAATGTTCTAACCAAAAGCTCTTGAAACGCTGGAGTGGGCTACTTCTCTATGCTGTGGTGTCTCTTCAATTACTAGAAGAATAGTCCAGAAAAATCTCTGTCAAGTACCTGCAAGGATATCTGATTCTGCTTCAGAACAGTTCTGAATCATAGAATCATGGAATGGTTTGGCTTGAAAGGGACTTTGAAGATCATTGAGTTCCAACCCCTGTGCCCTATGCAGAGACACCCCTCACTAGACCAGGTTGCTCAAAGTTCCATCCAGCCTGTCCTTGAACACTTCCAGGGATGGGGCATCTACAATGCCTTTGGGCGACCTGTTCCAGTGTCTCACCATCCTCACAGTAAAGCATTTCTTCCTGATACCTATGTAAACCTATCATCTTTAGGATAAGATGATGTCTCTTTAAGATAAGATTGTTCCCTGTAGCCATACATTTTTATCATTTTGAGGTAAGCTCCTGGGCAGTTCAATCCCAAGGAAAGATTCCATGTGCTTAGTGGGAAATCCCAATGGGCTCTGCCAAAGTGCACAACAGAGAACTTAGGACATGGAAAGCTCAAGTACTTGTAGATACACTGGAAAAACTGTAACATACCACACAAGCAGCTTTTGTAATTCCCAAATCTGGTATGTATTTATCATTCAAAACTAACATGACACAGATGCCAAAACCTACATTGTTTTCTGTGCTGATTTATATTGTGGTTAAAATAGAGAAAGCGCCTACATTTTCATACAAAATATTGAATTCATATACAAAAACTCATTTTTTTGTCTTTCGAGCTAGTGAAAAATGATGTCTTTTGAGACATTTTAAGAATGTAATCCAGCACCTCCAGGTCTAACAGTACTCCAGCGTTCAGCAGCCTTAGCTGGGAAACAAAGAACTGAAAAGGCCTAAAATACAAAGGATGAAGACCTAGTGGCAGAAGCTGGACCATTATCATCAGCATTATTCAATGTTTAGGACCATCTTTCGTTTTCCTTTCAAAATTCTAAGATAAAAGTAATTTTCCAATTAGCGTCAGTTTTTAGTCAATTTAACTGTCAATTCTTGCTCTTTTTCTAATACGTATCAGTTTATAATAGTTTCAGTTGGAAGGGACCTACAGTGATCATCTGGCCCAACTGCCTGACCACTTCAGGGTTGACCAGAAATTAAAGCATGTTGTTAAGGGCATTGTCCAAATGCCTCTTAAACACTGTCAGGCTTGCAACATCGATCACCTCTCTAGGTTTGGGTTGGAAGGGACCTTAAAGATCATCAAGTTGCCATGGGCAGGGACACCTCCCATAAGGCCAGGCTGCTCAAAGCCCCATCCAGCCTCATCTTGAACAGCTCCAGGGATGGGGCATCCACAACTTCTCTGGGCAACCTGTTCTAGTGTCTCACCACCCTCATATTAAGAATTTCTTCCCAATATCTAATCTAAATCTCCCCTCCTTAAGTTTAAAACCGTTACCCCACGTCCTATCACTCTGCTCCCTGACAAAGAGTCCCTCCCCATCTATCCAGTAGGCCCCTTTCAGGTATTGGAATGCTGCTAAAAGGTCTCCCCGGAGCCAGTTCTTCTGGACATATTTCACCAACTTTTCAGTGCATATATATATATATATGTATATATAGTTTCCAACTCATATATATACACACCATTAAATGTTCTATAAATCGGTATATGCAGCATGTTTAAAATTTAGCTTACAGGAAGAATATATAAATGCAACAAAACTGTCAGGTTTGATATTTGACTGAAGTTCTTTAGGCTTCACATGACCTTCAGACTCCCTTCTCTGGCCACATTAGTGTTGGGTACCTTGAAGGCTTGCAAACCTGAAAGGACACTGAGAAATTCAGTGGTCATGGGGGTTTGTAGGATATAATCAATTCTTCACGACTCCTGTTTCAATCTTGGTAAGGGTACGGGGAAACATATCACTACTTGGCACTAAAATATCCATTTAAGCACATAATCCTTTTTCATTTAAGCCTAAAGACAACAGAACTAAGAGGTGTCCATCTCATGTAATACTGTAGTTTTGAAATAGTGGTTGTAGAATGAGGGAGTCTAAGTGAAAAAAAATTATCTCCAGAGGTGAGGCAAATGAATTAATTTGTAATGGTTCTTCAGGATTCCTCTGAATTCCTTCAGTTCTCTCTTCTGCTGATACAGTAAGGGCATTCAACTGTTTTCAAACTGTGAACAAGGAAGGCACTCGGGGCTTGATCTTGCAAAAGCTAGGTTATAAAAGTATGCATGTTTTCGGAATCTCAGGAATGTGCAAAGATTTAGAATTTATACTTCTAGGATTACATTTTTTAACCCAATTAAATCTGACTGTGCCAGATGCAGTAGCCGAAATTATAGATCTGGAAGAGTTATTTTGAGGATGTTCCAAAGTATATGTAAATCAAGCACCCTGATTATTTTTTAAATGAACCAATAAGCACTTTGTTTTGTTTAACAAAAGTTTTTTAATACCCCAAATTCTTGTGTGTTTGCATGAGCATTTAGCTAGGGTCGGGATTAAATCTGATTGCACAATAAAGCACCCAGGAAGGAGCAAAAGTGTAGAGAGATTTTGAGCCATCCCTAGAATTTCCCAGTGCCAGGATAAGTCAGGAAGGCAATATGAATTGTACAGCATGTTCAGATGTGTAGTTGAAGCTCATCCAGACTATTCAAACCTCCAGAGACTTGAGGCTGAAATTATCTTTTGAAAACTCCCCTTCTGCAAGATCTATCATGCTTCACTAGGCTCAGTACTGATATGCAGATAGAGCATGCTGATCCAGTAAATCCCGTGAGTCAGAAGGCCAAAGTAAGAGTGGATTGGTAAGATTGTTTTGATATTTACAGTTTTTGACAAAACTGGGTTATCCTGTCACTGTGGCAACTAGTCCCCTGACAAAAACAGAAGTTATGCTCTGTCACTAAGGCAATTTCATTGAGAAGATAATCTCTGTTCAGAGCTTTCAGCAAGTCTGTGTGTGTCTTGGAGACACAGTATGGTCGTATTTCTATTATCCCCAGCTTTACAAGAGCAAAGAAGATGTTGAAAAATGCCATAAGGCATTTTAAACAAACCGCAAATGAGTTCACTTTCTATCAGCCTAAGTGCTATTTTCCTTGCAGTTCTGGGTAGGAGATGGCCCAGTGCAAAGCATGGTCGTGAGCAAATTCCTCAGCTGAGTTTGCCAAATGTTTGCACTGCCCTTCGACCAGTAAAATACAAAATTCCAGTGGTAAGTGAATTAGGTATAAAAGCTAGCCCTGCCAATAACTCAATTCTTCTGTGTTACTGTGGGAGAAACAAGGGTCGTCAAGTAGAAACAGTATCGTCAGGCTTTGCAAGAACTTGTTCACTGGACTCATCACTTGAACATGAGGTCCCCCAAAGAAACTAAGGATTTCCTATGACATCATTAGTTTCCTACAGCACAGTTTTAATTTCCAGTTAATAATCCTATGATATGTGTCTTTACAGTTGATAAAACCTGTTCACAGACTGATATGCCTGTCACCATGCATCCCAAAACACTAAAGGCACCATATCTCCACACACCTTCTCCCCACAGACTTCTTTGTGTACACACCCCTAAGAACAATCGAAAAAACCAAACAAACATGCAACAGCCACCACCACCACCCCCTCCAAAAAAACCCCAAAGCCACCACAAAAGTAATCTAGGAAGGGAGAAGCAAATTTTCTCTTTTCCTAAAGCCAATGTTATTACTACAGTCACTCTGTTGATGGAGGCCCTAGGAGCATTTGTAACATCAAATGCTAGTTTTTTGAACTGTGGAGAAAAAAAAAACAACCAAAAAACAGTGCAGTGTTTAGCTTTTACAGAGAGTGCATCTAATTCTTTTCCAAACTCTGAAGTATGTCATGGTGGAAAAGGCAAATGATGGTTATATCCATGTCATGATCTTTTCCATCAGTTCTGAGCTTAGAAATTGGGCAGATCAAGTTTCTAAAATTCTGTCCCTTCTTTACAGAATACTGTATCCAATGACTCCTTTAATCAAAGCTCTAGGCAGCCTATTTGTTCCCAAATGGAAAGAACTTGATAAATTAACAGATAAGGTTGTCCACCAGAGTTGTAGAAACTGAGAAGAGAGAGGGCAATGACTGGCTGCTCTGTTGTAGCTGCAACTTGCAAAGTAGTATTTCCCAGAATTATGGAATTGTTGAGGTTGGAAGAGACCTCTCGGAATCATGAGTGCTTTTTGTTGAGAAAACTCAACAAAAGCACTTATGGATTCACAATTCCAGAAGTTTCCTCACCCATCAGACACAGACATGTACAGGTAAAAGTTTTCACAAGCCAAAAGTGCGGTTCTTCAAAAAGATAGTAGATATTACAGGAAACACACAACTCTGGCAACTCCACCCTGTAAGTCATGACTCTTTCAGTAGGACTCACAGGTAGCAGAAAGGCCATGGGGTCTTCAGTGTTTTAAATTGGTTCCTGCAGTTACAAGAATCCCAGAATCATAGTTTGGGTTGAAAAGGACCTTTAAAGGTCATGTACTCCAGCCCCTCTGCAATAAGTCAGAACATCTTCAATGAGATCAGGTGGCTCAGAGCCCCATCAAAGCTGACCTTGAATATTTCCAGGGATGGGGCATATACCGCCTCCCTGGGCTACCTGGGCCAGTGTTTCACCACAATCATGGTAAAAATCTTCTTCCTTATATCTAGACTAAGTCTACCCTCTTTTAGTTTAAAATCATTAACCCTTCTCCTCTCCTGCTAAAATGTCTGTCCCCATCTTTCTTATAAGCAACTTTTAAGTACTGAAAGGCTGCTATAAGGTCTCCCTGGAGCCTTTCTCCAGGCTGAACAATCCCAACTCACATCCTGTCTTCATAGGAGAGGTGCTCTAACTCTCTGATCATCTTTGTGGCCCTCCTCTGAACCTGCTCCAAGAAGTCCATATACTTCCTGTGCTGAGGGTTCTATTTCTGCAAGCAGTACTCCAACTGGGGCCTTACCAGAGAGGAACAAAATCACCTCCTTCAGTCTGCTGATCACCCTGCTTTTGATGCAGCCCACGATATGGTTGGCTTTCTTGTCTGTGCGTGCATATTGCCAGCNGGCAGCCCATTCCAGTGCCTGACCACTCTTTCTGTGAAGAATTTTTTCCTAATGTTCAGCCTTAATCAGAACAAGTCCCAGTAAAGGTCTCTGAGGGACACCACTTGTCACAAATCTCCATCTGGACATTGAGCCATTAACTACAATTCTCTGAATGTGACTATCCAACTAACTCCTGATGCACTGAACAGTCCATCCATNCACCCTGCTTTTGATGCAGCCCACGATATGGTTGGCTTTCTTGTCTGTGCGTGCATATTGCCAGCTCATGTCCTGCTTTTCATCCACCAGTACCCTCAAGTCCTTCTGGGCAGGGCTGCTCTCAATATCTTTATCCCACAGCCTCAATTGGTTCCCTGGCCCAGGTGCAGGTACTTGGCTTTGTTGAATGTCATGAGGTTCACATGAGCTCATTTATGGAGTTTGTCCAGGTCCCCTTGGATGGTGTGCTATCTTTCAGATGTGTCAACAACACTCCCCAGTGTGGTGTCATCTGTAAACTTGCTGAGAATACACTTGATCTCCCTGTCCATGTCACTGATGNCATCCATCAGATCCATGTCTCTCCAACTTAGATAGAAAGCTATACAAGGAAGCTATACTTTTTTCCTACATGGAATCTCTTGCATAATGTTTGAAAAACAGCATTTTGGGGATTGATGAAATTCAACCCGGACTGAAAATACCATCTGTGGAACTCTCCTGTACAGCCATATCCTCACAATGGTTTGTGTCCAACATACACTCATTATTGTGCAGGGGCAGAGGTACTTGATTTATAACAGCTCTTGAGTTATGGCAGAACTAGCAGTTAGGAATGGGGCTGAACTCAAACTCTTGTTACCTCACGTACTGATTTTGGCAGCCAGCCAAAGATAGAAGGACAGGGAAATGGACCTTGCCCTTGTGGACCCTCATTCTCATCTGCAGGCCTTCCAGGTTCATCCCTATCACAAAGGAGAGAAAGGGGAGGCTGCTTGCTCTAGAACCCGTTTCGTTTCCAACCTGCTTACTACCAGGGAAGCTGATGCATCTGTTGCACAAAGTGACAAAAATAAATAGCTCTTCTGAATGACATGAATGACAGATAAACTTTTGAATTGACTGCAGTGTTTTGTTTTGTGTTTGGTTTTTTTTTAACTGACTACAGAAAGAAGTGAAATATCGAGTCTAGAATCCAGCTGTAGGCAACACTTAAGGCATTCCAGCATAATGGAGACAAAAATGTATGAAGTCCAATTTCTTAATGAATTTACTGCAACTTTTGCTGTCAGTGGGATGGTGACATTCAGAACAAAGTTCACTAGTATTTTAGGAGGAAGCCAGAAAACTGAGACAAAATGTCCATTTTTTCATTGGATCTTGAAATATGCAAAGACATTGAACTTCATTCTGATGCCCAAGAATGGGCATTCTGAATGACCACAAAAATGTTCCTTTCATCCAGTAATATGCATTCATTCCGTCTTTGTAAAACAGATTGTCACATCTATATCAGCACTTGGATTCTGTGCCTAAAACTTAGCTGGAATGTTTCGCAGGCACCTCATTGTGGATAAGCCAGCAAAGGAAATAATTTGGTCTCTCAACCAATGTTCCCTAGTTTTAGTCAATACCAGCCTAGAACGTGGGTGGCAATGTGTGATTCTAAATCTCAGTAGCCAATTAAGTGCAAAGGTAAAGAAAACATCAAAAGCAGGCGTAAAAACACAGCAATTCACTATTGTGTTTTATCTCTGGATCATATTTTACTTAAATGCGCATAAAATGTTTCAAATTCTGAAGTTCAAAAAAATACTTCAGAAATCCCAGCATGTTCTTTGGTGGGATTTTTTCCTAATAAGCTTGTGTCAGTGACACTTTCTAATTTTGCAACAGTTTACTCACTGACCTTTCTCCATGCTTTCTTTCATGCTGCCTGGAGTGCCCTTCAGAGAAACACTTCTCTCTGCAAAATTTACCTGTGTTCTGAAGACTGAAAAGCACAGCTGCATGGTATGCACTTATCTGTATGTGTTACTCCAGGAAAAAGAGAACCTTTAAGCCCTTTATGCATTACTACAGATGACAACAGTTTACGTAAGTCATGTATCCAGTTTTAACCATGTGTGATAGTTGACTACTGGTTAGTCTTATTCTCTCTTTTTCTTCTTTGCTAATGGTACTTATGTTCTGTGCTGTGCTATGCCTCTATTCATCTAAATTAATTTAAATTGCTCTGAATGTGATAAAGAGGAAATTGCTGTGATCCTAACAAAATCAGCTTCTAAATCTATTAAAGTCAGGTGTGAGTTGAGTTTAACATTTATCTTGACTTTTGGTGTCACTCCAACTTAAATGTCTTTCAGTACAGATCTAGCCTTTACAACGCCTTACACATTGTCAGGGATTTTTTTATTGTCAGATGGTAGCAACAGATGCAGAAAAAGGAGCATGTTTCCTTGACACAAGGGGCTATCCCAGGCAATTTCACATGAGAGACTTTGAAGAAAGAGCTAGTCATGTCTTATGTCAAAGCACAATAGAAAACTCATCTGAAATACTGTGTGCTATTCTCAGCCTTCATGATACTGGTGAACTGAAGCCAGAAGAGCTTCACTGAAGATGATCCAAAAGGAAACACAGGAAAAAGAAGGTTTTTTTTGCGAAGTCTGAAAGGAGACAGTATTGCTCTCTGCAAACACACAGGTGGATAGACATCAGTGGTGGAGAAATGGTACTTAAACTGAAAGACAATTTTTACAGTATTTATACCATGACATCCCAAAAGAACCAACTGGTAAGAACCAGTAGCAAATGACTAAATGTAAATGTCAATTCCTCTTTAAAAGAACTGTAGGAGAAGCCTTTCAAAAGAAAGAATCGGGAAGAAAGTATAATTCCTTTCCAGGCAGAATTACATGCTGTTTTCTGCCTTTCTTGTCATAGTCAGGGAACTAGACCTCATGGTTCTTCCCCACACTGTCTTCCTAAACAACATAGCCAAGAACTTCACAGTTGCAGTGAAAATACCTGATACATCAAGAAATAATGGATATTATCCCCTTTTCCTGAAGGCCTCCCCTAGGTTATTTAGACGATTAGATATTTTATTAACAGTAAAAAAGAAAAGGCTCTGACCTCTGTGGAATCTGTTAGTTCCCTGCAGCATAAAATGTAGGCTTTATTTTACTGAACTGAGGGCACTTATGTTGGGGATGACAAGCCAAGTAGAATTCATTTGCAGAAACAGGATTCAAAAGTGGGCATTAGTCCAGAAAAAGGAAAAGTTCCCAATGGGAACATTTGCAATCTGATGCTTTTGCACATAAGAAAAGTTAACTCAGCTACCATTAAATCCACCAGCAGTTCTCAGCTTTGAGGAGGAGAAAAAATATTTTCTCTCCAGACTCTTTCCCTGGAGATCCAAGAAAAGCATGCAGGAAATGCACAGAAACACCAACACACCTCATCAACACTATTCCCTCAAACCTCAACCACCATGCTAATGTGAACGATTTCAGAGCACTTCGAAGGTTTTTATACAGATTATTGACATAAGGGTTATGCATAGGATAGAAGACTCTGAAAAACGTGCCACAAATTACCTGATGCTTTGTTTGCTCCTGCTCCTTCCTGCTCCTGCTCCTGTTAAAATAATGGACAGCTCAACACTGAGAAATCACCTAAGGACACCACTGGCCACTATTGCACCACAACCCTAGACAGTGTTACAGGCTTGGGGAAGAGTGGTTGAAAAGCTGCCCAGCAGAAAAGGACCTGGGGGTGCTGGTGAACAGTTGGCTTAACATGGGCCAGCAGTGTGCCCAGGTGGCCATGAAGGCCAACAGCTTCCTCGCCTTCCAAGAGCAGTGTGTCCAGCAGAAGCAGGGAAGTCATCGTGCCTCTGTACTCGGCACTGGTGAGACCTCACCTCAAGGTCTGTATTCAGTTCTGGGCCCCTCACTACAAGAAGGACATTGAAGTGCTGGAGCATGTCCAGCTGAGAGGTACCAAGCTGGTGAGGGGTCTGGAAAACAAGTCCTGTGAGGAGAGGCTGAGGGAACTGAGCATGTTCGGTTTGGAGGAGCTTGAAGGGAGACCTCATTGCCCTCTACAACTACCTGAAAGGAGGTCATAGAGAAGTGGGTGCTGGCTGCTTCTCCCAAGCCAATAATGACAGAACCAGAGGAAATGATCTGAAGTTGCAGCAGGGGTGGTTTAGACTAGATATTAGAAAGAATTACTTTCCTGAAAGAGTGGCGGGCACTGGAATGGCCTGCCCAGGGAGGCTGTGAAGTCATCATCCCTGGAGGTATTAAAGAAAAGTGTGGGCGTGGCACTTCAGGGCATGATCTAGTGGCTGAGATTGTAGGGTGTGGGTTGTGGGTTTGTGTATAGTTGGACTGAGTGATCTCAGAGGTCCTTCCCAACTGTGACGATTTTGTGATTTCATGAATTTACCTAACGCAGGAGTAGAAACTAGTAGGGCTTTCTTTTGTTGTACTGGGTTGTGCAAGGGAACGTAAGTGGATTGGCACCTTGCTGATGATCACAAAGATCACATTCACATCCTTAACTGACAAAGTCAGTCAAAACAACCTGTTATGGCATGTATGAGGAGCATAAGATGCAAGATGTGCACTGACAAATCCAGAAAGACAAATATTTTCTATACCTTTTCCCAAATTGCACAAATAAGGATTAGCACTGCTTTTGCCTGTGACTAGGATGAGCTGGTTTAATTGAGTGAAGGAAATGCTACTCACACCAGCAAGGCTGTGGTCAGAGTATTCAGCCCTTTGGTTGCCATGAATATCAAACACACCAAAAATATTTAGTGAAAAATCATTAACTTTGAAGAGTGTGGGAGAATAGCTTACACAGACACTGTTGAAAAAAAAGAGACCCAGTGTACTAACTGGGAAAAATTTACAGGTATAGATTCTCAATATGAGTGATTAGTTGAAGTGATGTAAAGAAACATGTACACACAAGGCAAATTAACAAACTTTTCAGAATAATATATTCACGTCCCAAATAAAGCAGTCCTTTCTAGCATAGTCAGCTTATATGATACAAACTGATCTTTTGGGCATTTTGGTAATCACACGAGGGAGGAAAAAAGTGGAGGGTTTATTTCATTTTAAATAATGGAAGATTACATAACTATTTCATTTTATTATTTCTGCATTAAAAGGATGCTTTTCAATAATAAGTGAATGTTATGCTTTGCCTTGGTGTCCGTATTACTGTTTTCCAATGAGCCCTGCAAACTAATATCTGGGAGCACTACAGGGCTTCAGCTGGGAAATCTTAACACTGTTTGAAGGAATATTCTGAATTGCTGGCAACAGTGGCTTCAAAGGACAAAGATGGGTTACAGTGATAGCCAGAGGATTCGATTCCCATAATTATGAATCCATAGTTAGTGATGGGACAGAGATAGTCTGCTATATGTTGCAAATAGGGAAAATACTGGCTTTGATATAATTCTAGGTAAAGCAAAATGCAGAGAAAAGGGTTTCTATGAAAAACTCCCTGCCTCCAGGTTCTTGGAAACTCAGCACAAAAAGCTTTCTGGTCTTATGGGGAGTGAAGCAGGGCTTGCAGAACAGGGCTAACAATATATCATGAAACACGTGAAGACTGACCATGAAAATAAAGTGGTACTAGCTATTATTGGCCACATAGCTGTGTGAAAAGTCATCTACTAGCACTTCATCGATGGCAAAGAAATGGAAGGTTAATTTGCCCATTAAAAGAAAAAAGTAGTTATTGGTGTAGTTACATCTGGACTTGCAACTCAAAGTTAGTTTTAAAGACAATTTACCAACCAGAAACTTTATGAAAATACATCTCATTTAAAAAAAAAAAAAAAAANNNAAAGAACAGAAATCTACTGAATTTTTCCTGGAAGACTATAGATGGCTGGAGAACAGGTGGGATTATCATCACAGTGCCATATAAGTAGAACCTAATTAATAGAGCAGGGAAGTGTTTTATTATTTAGACTGTTTAATGCTTTGAGTTATTTTTATTAACACCTACTTAACTCAAACACTGTGAGACACCTGGGAGAAATATCTAATCCTTTTTGCATTTCAACAGAGGGCTGAGAAAGTTCATACTATACATATGGGACTTCCAAAGAGTCTTTTAGAGAAAACAAGAGAGATCAGATTTAATATAGTTGCTACTTTTAAAAGGAAAAGCATCCATGACTACAACACCCAAAAGAAGTATAAAAGACCCCACAGCTTCTTCTTCCTTTTTTTCAGGGGTTTGGCACAAGTGTTTATAATGCAGGAGGAATCAATGTCCTCTGCCATTATCATACAGAATAAAGACAAAGCAGACTGCTAAACCACTACATCTACACACTTTATTTTGCCACAAGACTTTTGTTCATAGAAGTGGAAGATCTCACCCTAACTAACCCAGCAGCTATAGGCTGTCAACCAGTTAGATTTCACCTAATTTCTAAACTAGCATGAGCATTTTGGCTGTATGTTCAGAGTCACACACTAGATAATCATTACTGCAAGGCCAGGGTCAGGAGAAGCCTAAGAGGAAAGAGAAGAGAAAAAGGGTACTGAAAAAAAATAACTAAAGATACACAGTTGACATTGGAGGAGAAAAATCTTTTAAGAGGATAATTTCAAACTAACTTGGCAAAAAAATGGATATGAAATAGACAACAGTTTAAATAACACAGTGGAAATACTTAGCAATACTGAAAAATACTGGGCTAAGGATGAAAATACATTTCAAAAGTGGAACAAATGTAACTAGAACAGCATTCAACACTGACACTAACCAATACCATTTCATAAACACATTCAGTCTTGAAGGTAGAGTTTCCGATATGACACTAAACCAAGTCTCATATCTAGTTTAAAATTTAGTCTCACCAAAAGAATAGGCACAGGTCAGAAACAAAAGCCTGAAGACAGATGCTGACAATTAAGTAAGAGATACTGGAGAGACATGGAATTAACGGATGGACCACTCAGTGGATAAGGAATTGGTTGGATGGTCCCACTCAAAGAGTTGGTGTCAGCAGTTTGATGTCTGAGTGGTGAGCAGTGACAAGGGGTGTTGCTCAGAGGTCAGTACTAGGACCAGTGTTGTTTGATAACCTTGTTGGAGACAAGAACAGTGGGATTGAATGAACTTTTAGCAAGTCTGTCATTGACACCAAGCGGTATGGTGCCGTTGACTCACTAGAGGAAAGGGATGACATCCAGACAGACCTGGACAGGCTCAAAAAGTGGCCCTGTGCAAATCTTGTGTAGTTCACAAAGCCAGCTAATGGGTTTGATGTGGAATGGGGCAATCCCAAGCACAAACACAGGCTGGGTAGAGAATGGATTGAGAGAAGCCCTGAGGAGAAGGATTTAGGAGTGCTCATGGATGAGAAGAAGCTCAACATGAGCTGGCAATGTGCACTGGCAGCCCAAAAAGCCAACCACATCCTGGGCTGCATCAAAAGAAGCAGGGCCAGCAGGTTGAGGGAGGTGATTCTGCCCCTCTACTCTGTGTTGGTGACACTCCACCTGGGGTACTGCGTCCAGCTCTGGAGCACTCAGCACAGAAACATCATGGACTGGTTGAAGCACATTCAGAGGCGGGCCACAAAAATGATCAGAGGTCTGTAGAGGGCTGTAGAACAGAGGACAGGCTAAGACTGTTGGAGCTGTTCAGCCTGGAGAAGAGGAATACTTAGCAAAACAAATTTAACTGTCTTTCCTTGTCTTAAGACTCTGCCTCTTGCCCAGCAGAAAGAGGATGGATTCAACCTGATCCTCCTCCACTCTCTCCACCAGCATATAACCTCTGGATTACTACATAAGGAGCACTTCACCACAAAATGCAGAAGCTGCTGAATTTTGTGGAGTTGAAAGCTGCAAATGTGCTCTGGAAATGCCTACATGACCAGAAGGGAGACAAACACGCCTCCAAGTAAACAGAGAGAGAGGTATTGGGAAGTTTAATGTTAATACCTTTGGCTTCTACAGATTTTAGGCACCTACAAGATTAGGTGACAACTGAATAGGGATTTTGAGGATCTAACTATTGGATTTAGTCACCTAAATCCCACATCAGCATCTCAGGCCTTTTGTGTATCTAGGCCTTGTTCCAATAGCATATATTGCTGGGAGACAGAGTAATGTTCTTTATTAACAAAAACAGTGATGAGAATTACTGCAAAGCAAAGATACATTTTTTACCCTAAACAGGATGTAAAGACAAGCAAATGTATTTTCTAATCAGGCAAATAGAGATTAATCTCAATCTTTAGATCATCTGCAGTGCATAGCTTGCTATTTTCTCAGGCCAACTAAAACAGAGTGGAGAACTCTTCCAATCAGTTTCACAATCAAGTTAACAGAATAGTCTTTATTCTTCACATTAGCAAAGTTCTTACAACCTCTGTTAAAACTGGTTTATTGTTTCTTCAATTTTGTATGAGTCAGAAACACAAAAAATCCGTCTCTAAATAAATCTCAGAAAGTAGTAAAAACAAAGCAAGTCCAGAGGGCATGGCACTCATAAAAGAACCAGACAGAACAAACAGGTAGAATTATTTTTTGCATGAAGTAAGCCAGCTTGAAAGTTCTTGAAACTTAGCAGTACAGCTTGGAGATATTCCCCTTAAATAAATTTTTAGTAAAATAAAGTAGATGAGAAACAGACAAGCATCTTAAAACAACAACAAACTGCTATCATTATATTTATCCTGGTTGAAGTGGTTGGGTTTTTTTTCAGACTGGTCCTCTGCCCTCTTACTGTTACCAGTATCTAAGCAATTAAATAAATTATGAAAAAATTTATATAGGTAGAGGGACAAATCCACGGTGCATATTATGGCTAATCCTTCTTTTAGGTTTTCCATGAGTTCCCCAACCTCCAAGACCTGACTGATTAAACAACCATTTTCAGTGGATTTGGAAATACATTCATCAGAGCTCATTTTACAATAGTTTTTTGCCGGGAATATTTACCTCAGATTTAAAAGCATTTCAGCACTTACCTGCATTTGAAAATAAAATCGTTGTATTTTAGTGCCTAAAAAACCCTATTCTTTTACCCCAGAGAGATGAATTTAAACGAATCACATCCCTTTCATTTGATCTGATTTCAATGAAGCTACAAAATTTGTAGATTTTTTCCTATCCTCCTCTGAATGACAGAGATACTTATCTACTGAATCTGCTAAAATACATTTATATGGAAGCTTTTTCACCCCCTTCTTTCTGAAGAAAGGATCTTTTCCACTGTTTCAAAAATATCAAATTTCTCAAATTTATTTGCAATTTCATAATAGAACTGTTCCTTAGGAAATAAATTGCTTCTGCATATACTTTATTTTCTCTGGAAGAAATGCATTTATTACATATATAGATCAAGGGTCTCTTTCCATAAACAGCACACCAGAGCTAACATGCGTTGCCTGCATTTGAAATGTTTTGGTGAACCATTTCTCTCAGAGGGACTTTTCTGACAACTTGGTCAGTAAATCTGCCCCACAGATTTTTGTTTGTTTAGTTTAATGTACTTTAGATAAAACAGGGTGGGGGGTGGGGAGTCCCAGATCAGTCAAATGGCATCAATTGTTTAAATAAAATCTTGCAGGAAATTGATTTTAATGAGTCGGACTAGCTGATAAACTTTGTGGACTTTGCTGTGTTGCTGTGTTTCACCTACCTAGAACTCCACCTCCCTAAACTCCACTGTGGCCTTCGTTTCACTGTGGCTGAAACACACCTTTCATTTGAGAAAACCAAAAAGGTTTTCTGAAAACACTGGACATGCTTATTTGTGAGCACATTGCTGATATCTGCCCCCAGGTTCTTGCCAAGTCTAGTCACATAGTGCCTTCTGCTTTTTCTGGAAATTGCAAATAGTAGGCATTTGTCATACCTTACAACCCTCCACCTCACCAGAACTGTCAAAATGGAAAAGAAAACATATTAAAAGGTGCATCTGTGCAAGTTAACTTTAAAACAACTTCTAGGCCCATGGTTATAAAAATGGAAAACATGTTTCTCTGTAAAGAAAACCTGCAAGTTAGCCAGTCAAACTTTAGCCTCAGGGGTTCAGAGAGGTATCACTTGGGGCTTTTAACATTGCACACATAAAACCAGCCTGCAAAAATAGCAGAGGTTTAAGCCATAAGTGGCAGTGTGACTCCTCCCCAAATCGCCCAGCTGTATATTCAGGCTTATCTGGAGCAGCTCAGAAATACACAGGCTAGCTTCAAATACCTGATGCAGGCATCCAAATTGTTTTAGACTCAGCAGCACTGTGCTTGGCAAATTCCACTTTTGGGAGACAAATCAGCTTCTGGGACTAGCAAGAAAATGAACCTGGAGTGATTATTTCAGATAACTGTCTTTCCAAGGGTACGCTTCAGTCTCTGTTCCATCCAGCCATGTTTACTGGGGAACCTGGTGGCCACCAGTGTCTATCTAGAAAACATATCCCTTAAGGTCTGGAGGGTGAGCTCTGGGGTTTGGCCATCATATCTACAGGGCAAAAGTTTCCAGGAAAGCCTTTTCTGTTCTGCCACTCACCTCTCGTATTTGTTGTTCTCCTCTGCTGAAAAGACACCTTAGTTACCAAGATGCCAGACACTTCTCTCCTCTCTTTCACAGCACCTTCCAAACCTCTCAGCTGGCTGCATTTGTAAATGTCAGTACACATCCCATCTCTCTGCCTCTACGCAGGGCAGTTCCCTTGGTGGAAAACCAGGAATGACAAGTTTGACAGGGACCATGAGGGTCCTGCTAAGCCCAGAGGAACTCCCTGTTGCTGAAGCAGGACATGACTCCCGCCTCACCACTGCTTGCCTGGGGCTTCTCCCCAGTCCCCAGTGGCATGGCGAGCACCCTCGGTGGCCAGGGTGGCCTTGACAGTCAGACTAAAGAAAACACTTAACCTAGGTCCCAAACAATCCCTGCTACAGATGGTCATTTTGCAGAGCAAGAAGCTTTCCTCCTGAAGGCAGGCAGCGTGACAGTGGGCTGTTGTATTTCAAGGAAAGCACAGGCTGGCCCACCATGGCACCAATTAGAAGGTTTGGAGACGGAATGGAAACCAAAGAATATTTGAGGGTGCAAGATGGATTGAGATTGTAAAATCAAAGCACCATGTTTTGCTTTGCATGCTCACCCAGCAGACAAGACCTTGGCATGTTTTTGGCATGGACTTTACCTTTCTTTTTGCAATGTAGCAAGACTCTCCTCCCTTGCCAAACAAAGTACTTTAAACAGGAAAAAAAGTTTTAAATAGTGAGAGGTCTTTATATTTCTTCCCCACCACCAAAGTTGCTATCTGTCCACATTTTTTTAAAATGCATAGAAGCACCAAACAGTAAATGACAGGCATCAGGCTTCTCACTTGATTACCATGTCCAAATTCAGATTTCAAGTATAAAGAACCTGACTGTTAATTGAGGTTTTCACTTCATTTAAAGGCCTGTATGACTTCAAGCACACCATTTCAATGTATGTAATTTTATCAGATAAAATTAGAAGATTGTCGTGATCTTAAAAGAAAAGACACTCCAAATCACGATAAAGCTGGTCTTGTTTGTGTGGTTTACATTTTTAAGGAGTTTAATTCAATACACAAGATTTCTTCATGTGTGTTTGTTTTTTTTTTCTTCAGCAGATACCTGCTTTCATGCAGATGGGCTAATATGTTCGAGATGTATCTTTGTATGTATATGAAGACATTTAATGGTTGACAGATGAAACTGATATCCTTATGGAACATGTGATCTTCAGAAGTTGTTTCACCCACAGATAATATAAAAGGAAACCAACAAGGCCCCTTTCAGTCCTTATGAGCTGCCAGAATTCCCCTGAAGTCATTGGGATGATGACAAATTATGCCAGGCTCTGCAGTCTTGATCTTAGCACAAAAACCAAGATAGCAACACTTGTTTCATGCCTAGTTTTCCCTACTTCGTATTCACCAGCAGTGAAAGAGATCCATATGTCAAATTTGCTCTTATACTAAGAACCTGACCACAATTTGCACCTGCATGTGCAAAGTGCTGCACACTTCACATTAATACCATCTATTCTCATGCTATTTGCCAAAAATCTCTCAGCTGAATTGTCATTCAGTGGTTACTACGATAGTTAAATTTTCATATAATCTCTGGGGCTCTTTATATTCCTGTCTTTTATTTACATATTAGTTTGTGCCATTTGTGAGCTTCTGTCATGTACATTAAGAGAATTTTTTCTTCCATAATGAGCTTAATTATCTCAAAATCACTCAGTCATTACTCAATTTGGTATGACTAAGTGTAGAAGTTGCTAGCCCAAGTCAATGGCAGAATGTTTCAAAGGTCTATGCCACCTCACAAGTGTTCAGTGGTAAGCCTTCCAAAATATCATACTTCAGAAATTCAGGAGCACAAGATTTTGGTAACATCTACAGCTATACTAGGAATCTAGATATTGAGCATTGCCATTTATCACACTTTAGGATTAAATAATTCAGATTCTTACAATTATTTAAAACATTCTAAGTATGCTTGCTTACTTAGGGAGTGTTGGAAACCACAGTTATGCATGTATCACCTTTTCATAAAGAGTTGCAAGAATAGTTTTAGCTTTAGAATAAAATAGACAAGATGTGACACAATAATCTGGGAGTTAATATTATTAGGTCCTAAAATATCAGAATAGCATGAATGTAATAAATGCATATTAGAATCATAGAATCATAGAAACACAAGGTGGGAAAGAACCTACAAGATCATCTAGTCCAACCGTCCTCCTCTCACCAATACTACCCACTAAGCTACTAAATCATGTCTTCTAGTACCTGGTCCAGAGGCTTCTTGAACACCGCCAGGGACAGTGACTCCACCACCTCCCTGGGCAGGCCATTCTAGTGCCTGGCCACTCTTAGGGAGAAAAAGGTTTTCCTGACATTTCATCTAACTCTTTCCTGGTGCAACTTGTGGCTGTTCCCTCAAGTCCTATCATTAGTTATTTAGGAGAAGAGGCTGACCCCCTCCTCTTCACAACCTCCCTTCAGGAAGTTGTAGAGTGCGATGAGGTCTCCCCTGAGCCTCCTCTTCTCCAGACTAAACAATCCTAGCTCCCTCAGCAGCTGCTCACAGGACTTGTGCTCCAGACCCCTCACCAGTTTTGTTGCCCTTCTCTGGACACGTTCCAGGGCCTCAATGTCTTTCTTGTAGTGAGTGGCTCAAAACTGAACACAGTACTCAAGGTGTGGCCTCACCAGAGCTGAGTACAGGGGGATGATCACGTCCCTGCTCCTGCTGTTGAACTGTAGTTATCATGGTTTTTCAGCAAGTCACCACCTGGCAATTCTCACACCATTTAACATGCAGATACAGGCAGAACAAGAACACAAATTTGGTTGCTTTCTGATGGAACGTTGATGCTAGGAAGTTGATAAAAAGGTGATTGTGTAGAGAGGGAAATCATCTTTCTATTGTGTACATGTATTGTGTCTAGACCAAAAAGCCTTAAATTATGTCTGGGGATTCCAGGCATCAGCAGAGAAATAGAACTAATATTACTGCTTTGGCCTGGTGTCTCCAAGGTACATTACTTATGGCCTGATAAAAGTTAAGAGTTTATAACAGGGAAGAAACTTTACCTGCAAAATGGTTATAATGGAGCAGGTGTTACATCTACTATAAAAAAAGTCCTACCTGTGACAGAGATTACTCCTACATTTCTGAGGGAAAAAAGTCTCTTTCGCTGGAAGTTCACAAACTGCAATATATATCATCCTCTCTCTCTACAAAGATTGTATTTCTGACATGGCACAAATAAATTTCCTGTAGATTTCCTGTAGAAAACCAAGTCCCCTGTCTTCTAATTTTTCTCTAAATTGCCAGATGGAGTGGTTTGTCCATGTCTACCTGTGTGTAAGGGCTACTCTAACAGATAACATCCAAACCTATTAAAGACAGATGTAGGCAACAGCCCACAGGAATGAAATGAAGAGTCACACTCACTTTCTGCCATCTCATGAGCCCACATATCAGAATAACATTACAAAAGAGTGGATGTTATCACTGCTGACATGTAAGGCATGATGTTCCAGAGCAGGAGAGAATACCAAGCTCCACACATCCCACCAGCCCTCTGCTCATTGATACATACTACTCCTCCTCACTTGACCCTGGAAAGGAATAAACTGGCAACAAGTTGTGCTTATACCCTCCAAAGCCAATGCTATGCAGTATTGTTTAAATTGCAGGCAAGCATTGCTTAAAGGTCAAAGAACTTTTGTTCTGTGCTCCCCTCCATGTGAGGACATATTGTTTTCCTTCGGTCCAGCTCACTCAGCTTTAAGCAGAGGGTTTAGGGCTTAGGTCTAAATGAGCTAGTTATTTACATAAAGGGATAACATGTGGATCAGGTTCATCATGAGGCATTAGAATAAGTACAAGACTGCCACAAGATTGAATAAACCCAAATATTACCATATTTTCTGGGAAGAAAATAAACACCACCCAAGAGAAAAAGTGGTCAGAAATCAGAGACGTGTCTGACCTGAGTTGTACATACCACGGAGTTGTTTCTCAGGTCGACGTTCCCACCAAATGACTGGCCAGAACAACACTGCTGCTGAATTCAGTCACCCCACTGCAAACCCAGCCATTAAATACTAGGAACTCAAACAATAATCTTTCTAACACACTGAGATAGTTTTGTTCCCACCCAACTTCCCTATCTCCCCTTTCACTTTATTATTTAAGGATATATTACCACGGGTTTGTACAGCAATTTAATCATACAAGGCCTGATCCTGTGAGGTGCTGAATACCTTCAGCTAACACTCACCACATATCACCAGAGGAATGTTTTGTCTTTGGCTACATTTTCAGCCTGGCCGTTTCCCCTGTCTTTTCCACATGTAGTGGTGCTACATGATCCATTTAAAGAGCACCTTGACTGTTCTTTGTATTCCTGATACACAGAATCATTAAAGTAATTGATTTAGCAAAGCAACTATTTCAGTGAGGTAATTAAGCATGTTTAAAAGTTTGAAGTTTAACAGCAGACAGTATTTCCCCAGATATCAAAGGAACTATTCATATTTTTAATTTTTCTAATTAAATTAAATTCCAGCCAAACTGAGCTCTTTATTCCCTCTGTATGTCAAACAGGTTGCAAGGCAGTAGTTAATGCTAGGAATTCACAAAGCTGCAAGGGAATCTGTGACATCCCTTACGTCACACAGCCCCTATACAGCAAAATAAACACCACTGAAGCCATAAAACCAAATCATTTTATACTAATAAGGCACTTCATGAAGGCTCTCAAAAACAATCTACCAACCAGATGGATTAAACTAGGGCACGTTTCTTGCACAGCCACAAATACATATAATGAAGATCAAGTCCTTGTCCCCCAGAGTTTATCACCTGAAATTCAACTACCTGGAGGGAGAACCATGACAGCTCTTTAAAAGTCTTGTATGTTTTAGGTTCTCCAAGGACAGAGGCAACTGGCCAATCCATTACATCTATAAATAGCAACAATTAATACACATCTAAGATTCTAAATGTATTTTAATAAAGAGCTAATTTTCCCAATAGTAACACTTCCATTAGAAAGCTACCAAATTTCATAAGCTTTCTATTTCCAATCAAACCTAAAAAAGGAGGTACCGACCATTCAGTAAAAATTGCCTGTTTTGGTCAAACAGAAACTTGGGACTACAGTCCAGAAATTTCCAGAAATTAATGTGAAGAAGGATCCTGGCAAAACGCCACCACTGCGATGGGAATGTTCACTAAGAGACCTGATAGAGGCAGGAAATCAGAGTTAGGCTGAAGTACTTTAAGTGGTAGGTTGTCTGCTAAACTCATGCGTTTTAAATGAAACAGTAGAGAGTTGCCACCAACAGAGAGAAGTCAACTGCCAGCAGCAGGAGAGGCAAGGAGCAGCTCTGAGCAGGGAAAAAGTAATTTCTCCAGCAAACATGGCTGAAGTGTACTCATGCCCTCAACAAAGAGGTCCCTCTAAAGCATGACATAATTCATCCACATGGTTCTCCTCTGAAGCTAGAGCATACACCTCTTCCTCAACCCTCAGCCGTTACATTCCAGCACATAGATCCATCAGT
>VZTM01024283.1:96409-120675 GCA_013400555.1 Jacana jacana | reverse complement strand
AAAAAGAAAAAGCTTAATACACCAATTAAGACACCACCAAAATGCTCCAGCAAGCTATTACAACGAAGTCTGGTGGTAAGGAGGGAGTGGAACAAAATGATCCGCTTCTGCTCCAAGTGAGGCCATGGCAATATTCCCAACATCTTTAATGAGTGCATGAGTAAATGCTAAATTAGGAATCTTCCTTCTCATGAGAAAGGAGACACTATATGCACCAACTCTTGGAAGCTCCAGTTAGCCATCTGCAGAATCTCACCAACTGCGTAGCCAGATGAAGCACTGGAGAAACAGGCTCCTTAAAACACACATGGTGGTTGTAAGCTATCCTTTCCAGAAGTCAATCAAACCGCAGAGCCAGGATAACACGAAAGTAACCCTTGGGCTCTGGAGGAGGCTATTCTGCAAACCCTTTCCCTGAAAAACCTCCTAATTTCTACAGGAAGACCAGGAGGTCTTTTTGACCCAGATAAGTTTAACAGAAACCTTGAGACTCCCATCTAGGAATCCCTAGCTTTTGAAGGCTAAGAGTCTCTTGAAAACCCCATGAATGGCAACTATTACTGCATTTAATTGCATTTGATCATTGCAAAGATTAAATAAAACTAACTGTTAAATTGCAAAGTATGTCAATGGCACAAGATTGTTACAAGGCTCAGCTTCATAAGGGACAGTAGGCATGTTGTGTTAGCGGATATTAACGCAGTCCAGACCTGCTACCTTGGGAATCTCTACAGAAGCAGCCCTTTTGATCTCAAGTCTTTAGCCCTATTTGATTCAGCAATACCTCCAACAACAGTGCTGTCACTATATTCACTGTTTTAAATTTCAGTGAAGAGCCAAAATCTCATCATCCCCCAGTTACAACTGATAATCAATCTAGAGAGGATGAGAAATGTTTAGCAACTCACTAAAACTAATCTGATGTTTCTCCTCCTGATTACACTTGAATCTAGTGTAGCCTACCTGAAACAAACTACAACTGGGGAAGAATCCTCTCGTTACCAACATGCATATTGTAAGAGTAAGACTCAGAACAACTTCCAAGGTCTCCCATCCTTCTTTTTGCTTCTAGGCAAAGTAGTTAACTCAGTTCAACAGAGGAATAACCAGCAGCATCCTCTGGTGAGGAGCTGATAAATCAGTCTCTGCTGATGGTTTAGGAATAGGTTGTCAAACTGCAGCAAAAAGTCAGCTTTGACACTCCTTGACAGAAAGGCAATCACCATAAAGTACAGGAGAAAAGAGCCAGAAATATCTTCACCCTTTGATGTTCAGTGAGCATTCATGGGAGATCATCATGTTTGGTTGCCAGATGGTAAACTGTTGACCACATTATCCACATAACACAACGTTTTTTGCAATATATTTTCACTTTCATGCTGCATAGCATTAGATAGGTGGAGAAGGCCATGAAAAAATAGCTAGAGTGCTCTTAACATATTATGATCAACATTTCAGTGTAGATGGTTAGTGGCCCAATTAACCTGCTACAATATACATTTAGAAATAAATTTAGTAAGAGTCACTATTGTAGATGGAGTTTTTTTTAGCAAGTGATGGTACAAAGACACACAACAGTCTTCATCAAGATCAAGACCATCTTCAACAGTCATCATCAAGGAAAAACATTTATGGCAGAGTAGTACAGTGTAAAAGTTTTTTAAGATACTCAAAAATAGCTTATACTGCAGTGTAAGTTATGCAAGCCTCATCTTTAATAGCATAAATCAGTACTATCAGAAACAGCTCACGATATAACGAATCAGCCATCTGTCTGATGCTACTTTATTGCCAGCCACTGATTCAGAACCACTGCAGTAGTCCAATATTTACTGCTCAAAGAGAAAGAAGATGAATCTGAAGTATTTTTGCCATCACATCTAAAAGGTCTTTGCTTGGAAAACACCACATTGAGGAGATGTGAAAGTATACACCCCAAATTTATTTTCAGGTGGGAAAGAACCCGTGAAAGCTTTTGCTAGGGAAAGAAGTCCCAAATTGTTGCATGAACTCTGGACAGAATGTCAAGTATGCAATTATTTGAACTATTATTAAAAGTAACTAGTCATTACTTAAGTGCCTGAAGGGAATGCCCTAACAGACAGGATAGGTACACACAGGTGAACATACTTGAACTTTTTTGTATAATGAAGTTAGCAACAAAAACCAGGCAATGCTTCAGAAAAGGAAACTCACCAGGGAAAGAATAATAAATTAAAAGCATAGAAGTATCATTTCTTTGCAAAGAGAAAAAGCGAACTCCTGTCAAAAGCACTCCCAAATCACTTCTCCTTTTAAGCAGTGACATTGAAATTTTAGCACTGATAGATGCTGATAGGATAGAAATCAACAGATTGGATGTAAATTAAATAGGTCTTTAAAAATACATAAATGCACATTTAAATTCACTCTGTGCTGATTTACAGTGTGTAAAATCTCAAATGCACTCATTTTCAGTGTCATACCAATTTCCCTCAAAAAATATGTTCCCTAACACGCTCATGATTCCAGAACAACTTACAGAAATAAAAACCATCTTGAAATCCTGCTTTCTTCAAAAAGGCTTTTATATTTTGCTAGTTTTGGCTTGCATAGAAGATCCTGTGTTTCACAGGTACAACCTAGTCTTGTCAAAGTGCTTTTACAAGTTGAAGGCCGGCCAGAGAGTACCACCAGAATGAGAGCACTTTAGTCAAAGCAAAAAGCAGTTCTCTGAAAAATTAAACATATAACTACCCAATGAACACAACACCACAGTCTTTACTCTCTTAAATAATTAGTCATTTTACTGCAGGTACAAAGAGTGGAATGAACTGCAACTTGCTTTGTTTAATGAGCCACTGTCTTTTTCTGCCCTCTCTTTTCTACAAGGCTTTTAAGCTGACCATCTATACCCAGTTTCTCTTACACTATCGTCTTTGACCCTCTATCTTGCTATGTTGACCACCACCTAAAAAAAGAGCCATATGCTTTCAAATCCTGCCTATAAACTAATTGCTGCTATATCCTCCACCACCAAGGAAAGTATTAGGTAAATTTTTCTAATAACTACACAGTTTTTTTGAATGTAAGGAACAGGGCATTACATACTTTAACAGACAAATGCATGGAAACCTCTACAGCTACCTTGTGCAATACCATTAAAGAGTAACCTTTAATAACCGTCACCTGCCCTCTACTTCAAAGCGCGCACGCTTTGAGGCTGACCGTATGTTGCTGTTTGTTTTGAGGGTTGCCAGGCAGAGACGTCTGAGCAATGGAGAATGAAAACAGCAAGAAAGTATCTCCATTGGGTAACCCAAATTAGCTGGAGTGTTATCAGAAGGCTATTCTGAACGATGGCAGTGGTGGCACACAGACCACCTACGGCCAAGGAACTAGAAGCTGAGAAGATGCTACCCCCTCTTCTCATTTACAGGTAATCTTAATACACTCATTTTGAAACCAAAAGGAGTTCTCTAATTAAACACACAGCATTACCAAAGAAGCCACAGTACCAAGAGCTGAACTATCCTGAAGTAATTAGCTGAAGTACTCTCTCATGGGTAAAGGTAGAAAACCCACTCTCGAGTGTTTTTCTTCCACCATTTTCACTGCTTCTTATTTCAGCTTATAAAGAGCCCAGTCTTTCCTGTGACTACAGATGCACAAATACTAGGAACATGTTCCATTAAACACTGTATGCCAAAACCTACATGCAATTAAGCTTGACCAAACAGTTTCTAGGAGCTTGAACATATTTGTTTTCTTGACAAAAATTCTGCAAACAAAAGCTCCTTCTCTAAGTAAAGTACACATGCCTTCGGTACACGTCCATCAAAAACGACTCCTTTCCCGGGAGATAAAAGCCAGCTTCTCTCTTCTTAGTGATCAGACAGCAACATGCCATTTTTACAGTATGGAAACCACACACATTCCTGGGCAATAGGAGACAAGAAATTTCCAGCGTTCACTGCTTCCCCCACCTCCCCTAAACTGAAACTAAGCCAATACAGAAACTTTCAATTCAGACTCCTCTTGGACCTGAGGAAAAAAAAAACAAAAACAAAAACCAAAAACACCACCAACAACAAAAAAACCCCACCTGTGCAGGTATGCAAATGCAAACCATTCTGCCATATGAAACAGGGTGCTTGAAAATGAGAAAATGCATTTTGGAGATGCTGACAATAACTTGAAATTCCTCTCTGGTACTACTGACCAGTTGAGATCCGTTTCTGTGTGACAGTTAACAAAACAAGTAACAGCTGGCTTCCATGCTAGTCTTGAACCAAACTTTGCTGCAATTTCTTTTGTCCTTGCTACATTGTCCTCTAAAAAGTTCTGTAGAGGAACACAGAAATTTAGGCAGAGCTGAGATTAGATGGCTACATCAGACAGCATGATACAGAAACACTAAAGCTCTTGTGGAAAAGGAAAGATGGGTAAAGGACAAAGCTATGATGTGGAGTTACTCCAGCAGGACACAATCATGTGTGCTGACAACACACACTCCAGATACACCCAGATGGGACACAGCTCTGGATCAGTCCTTGAAGTATTAACAGAGGAAGCTGCTGTTCCCATGACCTAGGGTGTTAAGTCAACCCAGCACACCTTATCATGCAGATTTCCCCCGATGAAGTAAAACCAAGGGAAGCTGTGTACTACCTGACCCGGTTGGACTCCTTTCTTCCTCAGAGTGGGCTACCGGGGAAGAAGCATTCACTGATTTTTTTGACCTACTTCTACATAAGCATTTTCACTTATTCCTCGTACTTGAGCTGCTTAAGGGAACCAAGCTTTTGTCTTTTATGCTCCTCATATATTGTTATGTTCAATTTGTATTTCTATTTAGTTTTTCAAGCCATTGTACTTTTTCACTGTAAAACTTATTCTTTGGGGAAGGATACATAGTAAAGGATAAAAAAAAACCTGCTAAGTGAACTTATTTCATGTACCAAATTGATTCTTAAGATTAAGATTTCCTATCTCTTCTCAGACCTATTTCAGTTCAAATTTGAGTTCAGTGAAGCTTTCACAACTACTCAGGTTAAGCTTCAGTTTGAGAATGGATTTTGAAGCCTCTTTGGATTCAGATTCCTCTTGGTTTTTACCTTGCCCAACTTCCCTCTCCTTCTCCACCCTNGTTGATTCTTAAGATTAAGATTTCCTATCTCTTCTCAGCCCTATTTCAGTTCAAATTTGAGTTCAGTGAAGCTTTCACAACTAACTACTCAGGTTAAGCTTCAGTTTGAGAATGGATTTTGAAGCCTCTTTGGATTCAGATTCCTCTTGGTTTTTACCTTGCCCAACTTCCCTCTCCTTCTCCACCCTTTCACTGCAGTGCCCATTCATGGACATGAACTTTCTGAGAAAACCAAGAAGCACCAGTCCTTCATTCCAGCTTTTCTCCTGGTAAAACTCACCCTGTCTATTATAAAGAAAGGAAGATTATCAAGCAACGTGGGCAGATACCTCAACACAGCATGGAATAACTTAATTTGTTCTGAGAGTGTGAACCAACACACTCTTCTGTAGCTGAGCTGGCAAACCAGGCAACAAGCTGATGCATCCTGATGTGTTGGCAGCCTGGTGTGCGGCCCAGAGCAGCTACTGTACCCTCATTTGCTCCCGTGGTACCCAAGCAAACAAAGCTCAGACACACAGACTGTTTGATGCCATCATTCCCTGGATGCAGGGATTTAAAACCCTACCCAACCAATGAAAAAGAATACCGAACAGAAAACAGAAGTATTGTACAAACGCAGTCACATCACTTTGGTGAGGATCACCAACTTAGATTGACAACACAACCTGAGTAACTGGAGATTTCTGTATGGGTTATTTAATAACGAAACTAGTTTGTTGAATACATTCAATGAATTATTCAAAGAGTATTAGAGAACACTGCACTAAAACAAGGAATTTGGTCACAGCTTAAAGAGGAAAATGCTTCAGAAAGACAGAATGCTGTTTATAAAAAGAAGAGTATTCTTTTATATGAGAAATTTTTTTTTTGTTCTTGAAGGAACGACAACATCACAATGAAATGGCAAATACTAGTAAATCACCAGTGCTAAGTGACTTTTGTATTTCTCAACAGCAGCCACCATTCAATACAAAAATGCGAGCTCAGATTTCAAAGAGTAAAATGTTCTGCACAGAGAAAGCGAGTGCTTTGCAGGATGAGCATAGCAGAGGAGTATCATTACCGATGCATCTTATTCTGTGCTTATTCAATCTGGGTGGGTGTGCCTTCTGCACAACCCATCTGATGTGTGATCTTACAGTTACATTACCCATGCCAAAATCAGTAACAAAACCTCTTAAATTAACTGATCTTTTTAGAGCAAATTAGGTATTAAGTAATGATGAGGAATATAGTAGATGCAAATACATGTGCAAGCATATTTCAAATAAATTTCAGCCATCCTAATTTATTTTTCTTACAAAGCTTTTACTAAAAATTTCAAATGACTTGATGAAAAATCATCAAATGTTAAGTTTTTAAGTGCTGTTAATACTTCCCCCATGATTGCACACCCTGGTCACATACTGGTCTAGCTTAGGAGACCTACCATGATTTCATTCATCTTTTCAGTATCTGCATAATGTTCCACTCTTGCTCAAGCTTAACAATGGTAGATTGCTTGATTTTACAAATCAAATCAATTGCTTCCATAAAAATTGCATGTTTTTTTCCTTAGTTTTGCTTCTTGGAGGAGGTTATCATAGATCTCCAGAACTCAAAAGCAGATTTCACTGGATATATCTTTCCCAAAACTACACATGGGTACGTTCACTTAAGGCTGTATCAAAAACACCATCTAATTCAGGATCCCATCCTCCTGTGCAACCCCAAGTGGTTGCCCAAAGAAGAGTAAAAACAGCAGAAGCTTCTCCCTTGGGGACTTCAAGCTAGGTGTTGTGTCCCCGTATTAAATAACTCTTAAGAGATTTCCCTCTGTGAACTTCACTACCCCTTGAACTCAAGTGAACTTTTATTATCCACAGGATCTGTTGACAAAGCCTACTGCCTGTTCGTTAATTATGCATATAACATAGGACACAATGACTCATTGAACCACTTTGTCCATGACATCTGCTAGGGGTTCATTTGTTTGCTTGGTTTAAGCTTGCTACACTTTGTCCACCACTTCTGCATCCATTGTACATCTCTTACAGGCTAAACTAAACCTGCAGAAGAAGCTATTCCTACTTTTGGTCAAGAGAAACTCCATAAGGATGAAGATATTCCAGTTCCATAGATTTGATTTTGGAGGAATTTGGGGAAGTGAAGTGGGAGAGAGAGAAGGGACAGCAGTCAAAATCCAAAGCTCCACATGACATGTACAACACTGGCAAACTCCAGATTACCCCCAGCAGCACAGTGATGAGCAGGTTTTGGTTTTCTTTTTTTTCCTTTTACTATTCTTAGTACTTCTTAACAATGCTTAGGGTCTTTTTTTCTGGGTATGGTGGTGGTGATGTTTTGTGGGTTTCACTGGGTTTTTTTTTATATATTGTTCATTTTTCTCTCTTGGACTGGCACTGACCAGATGCCTTCACAAAACTCCTAACCCCATTACACAGTTTCTGAAAAATTAACCTGCAAACTACAATCAGAAGCTGTTTACCAGAGTAGTCAAGTTTACTAGTAGAGTAACTTTGGACAGATTAGGAATAGTCTGTGGAACTGTACAGTAATTCCCAAACTGTACAGATCTGTTATGAAAACACATCACACCTTCAAGTCAAATCATACATAAATAGACTGTGCCTTCTGTTAACTTGGGCATTTTTAGCTAGTGCTTTACCCAGTACATTCCTCACCCCAGGAAAGCGATCACATCTGAGAGCATCTTGCAAGCATCAGGTCACAGAGTTAAAAAGCATACATTACTGCCCCATAAATCTGACAAGCATTATTTCAGCGTTTATTCACAAGGCACAAGTGGCTGGCTGTAATTTAATAGCCTTTGCAAAAGCAGAAGTATTTTGAACTTAGCCTTGGGTTCCCCACCCCAGTTAAACATTTTATCATATAACACATTGGAATCCACGTCAGTTGATGCGTATCTGTACATACTGGGTTCAAAGGTGTGTTACGTGTTTGCATTTGCGGGACCTTTTTTCTAGAAGGGAAAGGAAAGAGGAAATATCATGCCCATTAGTCAACTTTCTCGCTCTACTCGCAGCAATCGGCTGCAGCAGCTCACAAAATTTTTCTTCCTTGAGTCAGTTTCTGATACCACACTCCCTTCCCCGAGCAGACGGGAGCTCGGGGAGGGCGCAGTCCTTACGCCGGAGGGCAGGCCCGCCAGGAGGACTGGCTCTGCAGGAACGTCATGACATCCAACGAGGACAAAGTCCAAGTCCTGTCCCCGGGATGGACCTAACACCTGTGATGGCAGAGTGGGGTGGGGAGCCAGGCCTGGCAGTCCTACTGGGCTGAACGTCAGCCAGCAGCAGACCTCAGCTAAGCGGGCCAACAGCATGTGGGGCTGTACAAAATGGAGCGTGGCCAGAAGGCTGATGGACCTGATCATCTCCCCTTTCCTCTTTGCTCATTATACCACATCTATAATGCTGCTGTCTCCAGTTTGGTGTCCCCCAGTACAGGAAAGACATCGGTAAAGTGGAGCAAGTTGAGTGGAGGCCACCAGGATGGTCAGGGCTAGAAATCTTGAGCTTGACTGTCCAGCTTGTTCAGCCTGGAGAAGAATTCTCCAGTTGGGTTTTCTTTTGTTGTTGGTTTTTCTTTCATTTTGTTTCTTAATGAAAACAGATCTCTATCATTTAAAACAAACATGAAAAGATCCTACCTTTGTGTGGTTATGCTTGGCTGCTACCTAGCACTCCTCATTTCACCCTCCCCCCACCCCATCTTGCCTTCTAACCGTGTGGTGAGACATGATTTCATTTAACTGGGTTCAGTGACAAGATGAAAACAGCCCCACAAACCTCTTGACACGTGCTTCATAAAAATATTTGAATTTATTGCATTACCAATTACCTTCTGTAGTGCTCACAGCAGAAAACTTGCTAATGCTACTTTGAAGGATACTGTGTGTTCCAATTAAGCAGTTACATAACAATTGGAGCTGAAATCTCTCAAAGTAGTGTAACTATAGCATCAATCACAGCTCAGGAATAAAAATGGCCAAAATTAGGGTTTGGCAGGAAGTGAGATCCAGAACCGTCAATACACTGTTCAGCTTTAACAGTACGTTGACAAATAGGCAAACAAGTATGGTTAACAAATTCCTGTATTTATGGAAAACTTCAAGAAGGCAGCTTCTCCCCATATTTAATTATAGGAACTCTTCCTATTGAGTTGTCTATCTACAGAGAAGCTAAATTTAGTTTCAGCTATTTTACTTAAAGAAAATTAAAAACAATGAGACCCAGAACTTGCATACATATTCTGTATAACTGATATGAAGGTAACACAAGCTTTTCTTTTTACAAGTCCTACAACTTCCAACTTCAGACACAAACATTTTGGGGTTTTGGTTTGAAAAAAAAAAAAAAGAAAAAAAAACAAACACCACCAAAGCATACAGATTCTCTTTACCTTTTTTTTTTTTTGTAACTCAGATTGCTTCCCTCTCTCTACTGCATTGCTTTATAAACTGCATCTACTCCTAGAAGGGTAGGGGACTAATGCACGTGCTTAAAATGGGTACAGGCACCTACAGTTTAGATGGGTGCCCATGGGAATCCTAAAAGGTTAGAGACACTTCTCTTAATCCAAAGCAAAAGAGCATTGAAAAACTTTGTAGAGGCCTTTAGTAATAATGGTTTTGTACCTCCACCCCAACCCCCAAGTTATTTTGGAGATACTGTAAAAGGATAAAAAAAATGGACTTTGATCAAATCAACACCTTTCATCAGAAAGCTACTATAACCTCCTTCAACAAACCATTCAGTTTTATAGCATAACTATTTAAATTCCAATATATAATGCTATACAACTATCACTAAAGGTACCTGAACTGTTCTAGATACAACTAACAGACTAATGTCATCTTTCCAGATTTGTTCAGACTCTTCCTGTACACTTGTAGGTACAGGTATACAAATTGAAAAGTTGTTCATTTCCACAACAGAACTGTCTTCACAAAAACAGATAAATGGTAAATCAAACACTATCAAGGATATAAAACCATAAAGGAAGTTAAGTTATTAACTGCATAATTACTCACCAGAAAAAAAAAAAAAGTGATCCATCTCTTAATGATCAGAAACTTCACAGAAAGATTAAATAGCACCACACCCACCATCTTACAGACTTTACACTGAAGAGTTGGAGCAGGTATGGTCCAAAGTCTGGAACTTATTTTATCGCCTGAATTTTTACTAGAATGATTTAAAGCATACGCAAATTGCTGACACGAACGTGAATACTTTACACTAAGCCCTTATCACAAGGCTGATAAAATACATTCTGTTTTTCTTTACCTCTGTCATCAGCATTAATAAATTAAATGTGTGAAATTAATGATCTTGAAATTGGTTATATCATAAACAAAATAAATACAACAATTTCAACATTTAGAATATGACCATGCCCAGGAAGATTAGTTGCTGTAAGTATTACCCATTTCCTGTGAAAATGTCCATAGCCAAAAGAGAATTTCCACACTCACAAAGTCACAGGAACATTTCTAGAGTCATTCTGAAGTGAGGGTGCTGCGCTTTTCCATTTCAAGGGAAGTGTCACTAGGAAACTCAGTTACCACAATAAAAGCCTATTGCAACCACATGTAGAAGAAACGTTATTTCCCTGGATATAAGGAGAAGAATTAAAAGCAGCATTCATTGTTCTAATTAAATTTGGTTAAATGGTTTGCATTTCAGCTTTCAAGTCCCACAAAACACACTCTTATTCCGTACATCCCAACTTGAATTCAAAGGTAGTTTCTTAAACCTTCATGTCACAGTCTATAGGGTGATTGACTCTTTAGTCCCACAAGTATAAGCTGGAGATATCACACAGGTATAAGTTTTGGGCTAGCTACTATCATAGTTCTTGCTCTGAAGCAGTTGGCTTTCATCCAGCCCACAACCTTCTATTCTACACAAAATAAAAAGGCAGGAAAGGGTGGTTCCATGCTGTGTTTTGGGTGTTTTGTTCTTTTCTTTTTTTCTAATTTGGCTTCCAAAAAAGAAAAAACAAAACAAACAAAAAAACACCCCAAAAAACTAGGGTTTTCAACTCATTTAAGTGTGTGTTTCTTGGGGGAAAAACAAACAAACAAACAAACAAACAAAAAAAAACCAAACCACAACTATAGCAAATTCAGGTTCAGCTCCATCATGCCCTCTTATTAGAAGAATTAATTATTTGAGGAAAAAAAAAACAAAACAAACAACTTTTCAAGCTGATATAGCAACTTTGCAAATATATTACCCATGGAGGAAGACCTGAGTGTGAATTCAGTGTTATCAAGAGCAAACACCAGCTCTGAGTTACCTTATCACACAGTCTCTCTCTCTTGACAGTCCAAGCCAATTTGTGGGCAATTTGTNTGCAGGAAATACAAGTGGAATCAGGAAACCCAGCATATTCCACAGGACTAGACAGGAAGAACATGAAAGTCATGAGAAACTATCAACTCATGTAGAAAAAAAAAAACAAAAACAAACCAACACAAAACAAACGAAACCCCCTAACTCTTTTCTAATTAGAAACTAAAATCTACAGTTATTTTTCTACCTCATGAAGAAGGGGAAGTTGCTAAAACGCTACACGTAGAACTGGAAGAAGCTATGTCTACATTCAACCCCTCTCTGCCACTGCTTTCCCGCTATTTTCAGGAACCCTATTATATCTGCTCATTTAGTGGTTGCACCCAAAAAGACAAATGAGGCAACTTCATCACTGAAAGGAAGCACTGGTGTTATTGAAAACTAAATCATGGGATAAAGAAGGTAAGTACCATGGGATGTGTTGTTTGGCTTAGCTTGGTACTAGAAGGCTTCCTTTTTGAGATAGTTGCTTAGTACGGGACAATACTTGTGATATGGCAGGTATTGGTTCTGCATGCATGCTTAAAAATAGTTTATGTTGGTATAATGGGTATTTAATCAGAAGAAAACCCCACGAAATGTATCCTGCCCCAGATGGACAACGAGACGCAGCATATATATTTAGAACCGCATCACTAAGCAACTAGTTCATTTTCTCATAATCTCTGAAAAACTTTTTTGGTGGTATTTTGAATTCAGAAAGTGTTATCTCTGAACTGAAATAGAGAGCCTGTCTCAACAACTCAGCTTCTGGAATGTACGAGGATGAATGTGACTGGTAACAGTTGTTACTTCCCTCCAGTTATATACACTACAGAAAGCATGGCATCCAAAGTTTTTCCAGAGTTGCTTTTTGCTTTAGGAAATAATGAAAAATAATTGTGCAGAAGATGCATTAAGCCAGTAAGTTAAAACTATCCAAAAGTTAGAAATGTCAGGAACAGAGTCAGAGCTCTGTTATTTCAGCTCATGCGTGCACTTAATCCCATTTCAACCAGACTTCTCTGACTGGGTTTTCCGTTTGCTTTATGGGATCTCCACGTCATTTAGCATACAGGATCGATAACAAATAGGTGAAGAAGTACAGAGGAACAAAAAGTTGAAAGCCTTATCCAAATACCAAGTTCTGCAAGGTGCCGAGATACTTCCAGCTATCTTTGGAGATGATTTTTGAGTTTCATTCAAGACCCGCTCTAAATATAACACTGTAGTAATAAGATCAATAGAAGCCAAATATTTTGATTTGCTATTTTACTGAAAAATTAAATTAATACTGTAAAACTGCAACATTAAGACTCAGGGATGGTGGTAACTTTAGGAAAAAAATGGATTTTTTTTTTAGTCTGCTATTTAGCATGCTATTTTTTTAGTATGCTACTTAGTACTAGGGCAGTGAAGTGTCTCAACTTTTTTTGCAAAGTTTAACATTTTTATCCATAAAACCACTATAGTTTGGATTTATCAGCACTATTTAATGAGATTCTTTAAGCGGATACCTCATTTTACAGAATTAGATTTTTTTTTCAGACGGAAGAAGTAATTTTCTTGAAAGACAAAACAAATTTTACTTATGCCATCCATCTGACTGTTCAGGCTTTAAAACTGCTAACTGGGATAACGCATTCCATCAGAACAGAAGCCTGGTGTCTGCCTAAGCAAACTCTCACTTTTAACTCCATGGCACGATTTTACCCTTCCACAGCTGGGAACAACTGGGTGTGTCGCCTGTAAAGAGCTGGGCAAGGAAGCGCTTAACGCTTTTAAATAGTAACCATGCTGACAACTAAGAGTCACTAAGCTCCTGTGACATTCTTACTTCGATAGAACTAAAAGAAGAATCAAATGAAGTATTAAAGCAACCCAACCCACCAACCAAAAAAGAACCTAAACCACCAAGCTGCAGGGCTTTAAAATAACTCCTCCAATTAAACATAGTAAGATCCTAGGCTAACAAAATCAAATGCACTGAAAGAACTGAAGAGGGACACATGCGCGTTTGCACAAATAACTAGCCACGAAACAAGAAGATGAAGCGCATGACTGCCGGACATGGTATGTGAGGGATAAATCCATCTGGATAATCTTTATTGGAACACATGACACATTACTGCGCTGTACCATTGAACAATAACTTCTGCAGATTTACAGAAAGACTGAACTATAAATCTTGGAGATTAATCCACACTTTCATTTTCTTTGGCAGAAAAGAAACCATCCATGCCAGTATATTTTTCCACATCACCCGACTACTAAGCTCGTCGCTGATCTGGCAAAGCATAAAGTTTGCAAGGCTTTGAACAGCAACCAGTAATTTTAACCAGCCCTCCTCACAGAAACTTCTAAACAATAAAATTTTAAGGAGCTGTTTCTTTGCAAAAAGGATAATCACATAATCACTTGGAACTGAGAGTCTGGATATTTAAGAGGATTCTTGCCTCTCTTGTCCCAGATACTAGTAGTAATTACAGAGGAGGGTTTCACATTATGCCTGTGCATCATCTCAGTTACGACAGAAAACAAAACACAAGTGAAAGTTGCAACCTCCTTACCAGATAGGAAGATTATTTTCCTCGTGCAGCTTCTGTTAAACCATGAGGAACACAGGGTTGTTACCTTCACTCACGTGACAAGAGCATTCAAATATGAGGAAAGACTTCTTTACAGTGAGGGTGACAGAGCCCAGGAACAGGCTGCCCAGGGAGGTTGTCGAGTTCCCTTCTCTGGAGATCTCAAAGACCCACCTGGATGCAGTCCCGAGTAATGTGCTCTAGGCAATCCTGCTTTAGCAGACGAGTTGAACTAAGTGATCTTTAGAGATGCCTTCCAACTCTGACAATTCCGTGATTCCACCACATACAAATAAAGAGTTTGGTATTTCTTAATGGCTTGACATTATTGTTGATGAGATGGAAAGACAGAATGTGCTCAGCAAAGGTACACTGAAAGGCAGCAAGTACATTCAGAAACGCGGTACAAGGGGAAAATAACTTTTCCTGCTGGGAAGGGACACTGTCCAGGTGGGACAGGACCGTGGTCTGAGATGTCAACAGCCTGCAGGAGTATGACTTCCCACACAGCAAGAAGGAGGTGGTACCACACACAGCTGCCAGGCAGCAGGGACAGGAGCAACAGAGGGGACCCCTCTTCACAGAGCACATCATCCTCAGAGGGGTGGGGTGGTGTGCCTGCAGCAGGACTTGCCCAGCACCACAGACATCAGAGCAATTAGACAAGCCTACAGAAAGCCAGGCATGGCAGGAACGAAGACGCTGCCTCCCAGCCAGTGTCAGAAACTGGTTTTGACCTGACAAAGCAACAACTCTCACATCCTCCTTAGCAAAAGGAGCAGACCCACCTTTTTAACTGCACCTTCCTCTTCTCCATTTTCCACATACAAGGGAAATAAGGCATTTTCTGATGCCTGGCGCTACAGAAGTGTCCCCTACCAGTGCACTGTTCTCAGCCATCACAGCTCAAAAAGCTGACTGTTTAAGCAACAGTTTATTTAATCTATTTTGGGTAGATAAAAAGCACATGCTAAGGGTGGTGCAACAGCAGAAAACAGCATGAGTGCCGAGGTGTCAAAATACACACTGCTTCAGGCACACGTTAACATTATGCTGTACAACCTATTGCAGCTGGTTTAAGATGTGGGCAATTAGCTTCAGGTGACAGCGGCAACATGAATTTGCTTAAGAATGTCAGAAAGCTAGAACTGAAATGCAATCTTTTGTAAAAGTCAGCATATAAAAAAAAAAAAAGTTTTCCCTCTTTGTGAGAAGAAGTGATTTACTTTTAATGCCGAGTCCAAGGTTAACAGAGGACAACACAAAAACAAGACGTGAAATACTACCCCTTTTCTGAGGCCCACTATCCTACAAGTTTTGAAGAAATTTGTATTTCAGCTTGAATATGTGAAATGCCTTATTTCTATTAAATAACTATCTGATCTTTTTTTAGTTCCCGATCAGACGGCACTTCTCTCCAGACACACATACGGCTCTCTCTGGAAACCCTCCAAAGACCAGGTTGCCCTCTGGATAATCAAGTGGAACATAACTAACTTTTCAATGGAGAAAGTTATTGTCACATAAGTTATTTCCTTCATTTCTTGAAATAGAACTTTCCTCCTGTCCCTCCGCAAACTCCTACACACATCAGAATGTGCTAACATAGTTAGGTAACCACTTTACAGTGTGCTCAGATACAGAAGTTTTGAGTTACTCTAGAAACATTTTACACACGCTGTGGGACCACCATATGATACGTAATATGTGGAAAATCAAACTTACACTGAAACAAATTAAAAGAGCATGGCTATACTGCTGGCAGCTCTTTTGATTCTTAACCCAGACCCTTTGCATTGCTCTCTATAAGAAGTGCTCAACAGTTAAAACTTGGTCTTTGAAAAACATCCCTTAATCCACTGCCGAGTAGGTATGGATTAAACAGGGTAAAAACCCTGTTGTCTTATTACGACTTTGAATTCCAGCCTTACCCTCTGCTCCTGGAGCCGGGAAGGGAACCGTCAGAGCTGGAAGGATCCCAAAAACCCCCAATTACAGACCTGGTGGATGCATTTCATGGCTGACCTAACTTGGGCGCCGTGGTAATGCAGGGACGAGTTGGACAACATACCTTGCACAACAGTTTGCTAACTTGACCTCCCCAGGGTTTCAGCTTGTCACTACTGATGCTGCTGAAGACCAGCTCCTGCCTACCTCCAGCCCTTCCCCAGCAATACCCTTCCAAGCAAACCTCCACCAAAAATAACTTTAGCAAGGGATTTGCTGATAATTAAAACATGGCAGAGGTTACCAACCCTCCAGCCTTTGGCATGACGTAGGAACGAGCAGGGAGAATATGGGCGTCCTGGAAAGGCGCCAAGATCCTAAACACCACATTAGGGAGAAATTACATTTTGGGTATGAGTCAAAGATTGGAAAATGCGTTGCCATCTCAAGTATCAGACCTCAGGACGGTACGAACTTCCATTCTGAAACCAGGCAGAGAGTATGTCAACACGTTACCACCTGATCCACCTACAAGAGATTTCTAATTAAAGCAGTTGTGTGTTATTTCACAATATCTCACCCTGCTCCTTTTATTTGCAGAGGGATTATTGCTTATTCCTCTTTGATAAAACTGGTGATATAAGACAGGAATCAATTATTAATGTTTAAAATGACAGTTTTCCAGCAAAACTCACTACAGCTTCCCTGGTTGGGTTTTTTTTTGAGACTTAACAATAAATACACCCTTTGTACCAACACAATAAAAATAGCTAATACAGTAACAAAGCAAGATGCCCCCAGATGATATTTTCCACAGCACATTCATCTTAAAGCACCTGATATTTGTCTATGTAGATACTTAGACACTCTATAAACACTGCACCTGAATCTCTCAGAAGCTAGAAATAAAACTGGGATCTGGAGACACAGCAGTCCTGAAATTTGAGAGTCCTCTAATTATATTTCAGTGCCAAACCACTGCTATTTCATTAGGAAATCTTTTCTCTGCGAGCATAATTGCCCTTTGTACAATTCAGTACTTGGTTTCTACTCACACACACTCCTTGACAGAAGATGTGACATTCAGTGACAAACACCTGATTAATGCTCAGGGTGGTAAGACCAGCAGTCCTTCAGATAGCACCGTACCCAAGCCTCAGAGCCATTCAAATAAGTCTCCACAGTACCACCTCAGCCTTTCAGATTTTACTTTGAGAGCCTCAAAGCATCCAGGGAAGCAATGCTTTCAGTATCATTTACAAGGCAATTTTGCTCCAAGTCTACAATAAATTGAAAAGCTTCCCTCTCATATATTAAATGCTGTAAATATTCATTAACAATTAGGTTGCTTGTAAGGCATAATACCACTTCAGTTTTTAAATTAAATACGTGCTATCTTATCTACAAGCCTTAACAATGCTTAAACCCTTACCACAGTATTCAGAACTGCTCGTGCCAGATTCAAAGAAGAATTTTCCATANAAATTAAAAGAAAAATTATAAAAAGGAAAAAAAAAAAAAAAAAAAAAGAAAGAAAGAAAAAGAAAGAAAAACAACAGTGAAACAGCTTAGAGGGAGAAGGAAAAGGAAAAAACAAAACCACAAAACTCACTTGACTGTAACTCGATTGGACAAATCCTGAAGATCTCCTGGGTGAAAAAGCTGAGCTTCTTTCAGTCCAATATTTTCGCAGGCTTTCAGAAAAACATTTATATTATCCTGCGAAGAGAAGTAGAAAGCAGTTGCTCAGTTAAAAGCACTAAGCAGGTTTTGCAAGATGATTAGTGCAAGCCTTTAAATGTCAAAGTCCAGCTCACGGAAATAATCCTGAAAAAGCAATCTTCTGGATCATAAACGCAGGTCGTTTCTCATGCACAGGGGCAGGCTGAGTTGTGATCTTGGTGACTGAGGGGTACGTTAAAAATTACCTGGCATAAGGCAGTGGTGAGCCAGTAGGCAGCAGTCTCCACTTTGATGTCAGCTCTGCTCAGCAAACAAACGCCCTCTTCCTAAGCTTTGCACGACAAGCCTCACCTCTTGCCTTTAAAAATAACTCCAGCTACTGACATTCACCACCCAGAAACTCTTGGCAGGGGAGGAAGAAGAGGAGGGACACGCTGTTTCTATGCTCACAGACCGATGAGGGAATACTGCACCTGGAGCTTGGGTTTGGTTGCCGAGCAAAGCTCCAGAGAGACAGAAACCAAATCATATTCAGCCCTGCTGCTTCCTTACTTGGGGGTGGGGGGGGTGGGTTTCCCTCCTTTGCCTTCCTCCCTTTCCACTCCATCCCCCCCTCCCCAGCTCACACCAGTATAGAATAAAAATAGAGGTGCAGTGTATTGCAGCACCCACTCCCTGCACCTGCTGCAGATCAACCAAATGGCAAGGGCAAGGTTAAAAAAATGAAAATAAATCCAACGCTATAGAGAGAGATTATACAACTTGTGATCTCCTTCCACTTCATAAACAATAGGCAAGAAATTCCTTCTCGTTAAGGCGGAATGCTATCAACAACAAAAGAATGTGCCCTCTCGCTCTTGCACTTGCTCCCTTCAGCTGGAAGCCGCAGGAAAAGGTACACAAAGTTACTTAATCCACAAACTACGCACAGCCCTGTCATTCGAAGGGTTTGTAAGTCAAGGTACTGGCATTAGAGTTTCAGAGTACAGAAAAGCTCAGTTTCATCCATTTAATACACTTTAAACTTTTCTTTTTTTTTTTTTTTTAATAAAGAAAGATATATTCACTGGATATAACAAGTATTCCATCACTAAAAACTTTTTTTTTTTTTTTTAAATTCCAGAGAGAAAACAGCAGCTGCTTCTAATATAGACTTTAAGAAGTAAAACAAATACTTGATAAAAGTGAAGAAAACCCAGGAATCCCCACAACCTTCTGTTTCGAAGGTCCCTAGGATTCTAGTATTTCTCATCAGTCCGTAAACATGGCTTCATTCAAGGAAAATATTTGAACAAGGTATTCCCCGTGCAGGCTGTGGGCTTCACGTTCTCTCATCTGAAACACAGCAAGTGTCTTGCACCGTGAAGGTTATGCCCCAAAGCCTAACGGGAGCTGTTCTGCTGGGGCAGAGCAGGGCAGACATGACAAGAACAGTGGGGGACATGACATGGTGGCTGATAAGCAGAGAGGGCTAGGAAGGATGGAGGACAGGCAACCTCACCACTGCACCAGTTCCTGGGGTACCCAAGGGGCTGCTGGCACAAGCGGCCAAGTAGAGCTTCATGCTGGGGATGCAGCCCCAGGAGGGGCTTTTACTTTTCCTCCCCATGCAATGCCCCCTACAGGGAAAGCTGGCTAAATATGGCAGTTTTAGTCAATTAACAATTGAGTGCCACATTAGCACCAAAACCCCAAGGACTTGAAAAGGCATTTCTTCTGCCTGCAAGTTACCAAAGGTTAAAGTCCCATTGTGAGAAGGAGAGGAACTACTTGTTAAACAAGAGACATGCAACTAATAGGTCAGTACCTGGGGGTCTGGGGAGTCCAAAAAACAGGCAGGGAAGGCAGTGGAAGAAAGCAGCAGAGCAGAAGAAACAAGTAGTTGCAAGGTAACAAACAGAACTGACAGCAACACCAAGGTAACCTGCCTTCATTGGTCTGACCAGGCACTAAAACTCAGAGTAACCCCTCAAACCTATGGGTTATGTCAACTGAGCTGTGAAGAATGAGCACATTGTGCAGGTAAACAAGGAAGACGACTCAGAGCCTTAGAGAAATAGATGCTGCCTACACCCCAAGTGTAACAAAAACAAAACAGAGGAGTTACTCATCAGTGGCTGCTTGGCTGCACAAACACCAAACTGTTCAGAGTATGAGAGAATTAGTTTTGGAAGTGTCACAGCAATTATACCTATCAAACACCAACCTTCTGAGAAATAACACTGACAGCCCCTGAGAACATCATCACCAACATGAGTCAAGACCTTCAGAATCAGGTGAGAGGCAGGAGGAGACAACACAGGGGGCAGAACACAGCTAGTCAGTACTCACTGGTGTGCAGTATAAAACGTGGCTTAAAATCTGCCCCTGCTCCCAGCTCCCAAGCCAAGCTCCAAGTGGTTTTGATCACGTCTGCCATCTCACATGTGACTGCCCCAACACCAGCTCTCCTCCAGTCAGGGCCTGGAGATCACCCGCCCGGGGCACCAAGAAACATTACCCAAAAAGTGATTGCTCAGGTTCAGATATTGACACAAAAAGGGAGAATTTCAACAAATCGACACGTCTAAATACTGTCCTTGCCAAGTTATTCTTGACCATCCCCAGTCATTAAAGTAGATCATAGAAGCGACAGGTCTCGAAATAGCTAGCAGTCATTTTAAACTGTACCAGAATAATGAACTTTAATGAATTTTGAATAGCAACACAGAAATAAGCAGGAAAAGAATGACAAGCTATCAACTTGCAGTTAGATTTATCATTAGAAATGTGAAGATGAACACTGTTCAGTGATTAATGTGCTCAAATATAGAAGCCATCAGGATATTCCTTTTACCAACATACTGTACTTAAGTAAGATTAATGGTTGCTTCCAATTCAGCTCCAAAGGGTATACCACAATCTGAATCTCATCTTACTCCACAAAACAGGATTCTTTTTAAACATTTAGAACTCAGAAGCCTGGAGAAACACAACATACGAAGCTTATTTCTTGGTGACCACAAGTCACCCAAGCAGCATGCTTGAGTCAAAAAAAGGGCTTCATGCCTGCGTCACACTCCCCCTTTGCCACTGATCAGTTTCCAATTTCTGTAAATGAGGGCAAGCTGTTTAAATTTAAGCAAAGGTCCACATTAGCACAGTTGCCAAGAAAGAGGAGTATGATCAGAAGACCTACATAATGGAGAGAACCAGAGAACTCTTCTATTACAACAATAAATAGGGCAACACTGCTGCCATCTACCAGCACCAGAAGAGCAACACCAGAAGGGGTGAAAGAGCTGCCCAGTCCAAAAGCAAGGATACACAGTCAGATCAAATGTATTGATGCAGAAAACATAAGGATTCTAACCACTAAAAGAAGGAAAGCTGCTGAACTGACTAACGGGGACAATGGAGACAAAAATCAACGAGATCATTTTAATACAGAGCTTGACCAACACATTTCTGTGTGCATCTGAAGTTGGAATTAGCATCCTACAATTACAGGTCTTAAATCACAACAAAAACAAAGCCTAAAGCCTTAACCACAAAATGCAAGTACAATTCCCTTATGTTATTACTACTTCTAAGCGTTTTGTGGGAGGAGGTAGAGAGATTGAAAGGAGAAGAGGGGTATGTGCATGTATGGGTTTTTTTCCCCAGACTATTATGGAATCACAGAATTGTCAGAGTTGGAAGGGACCTCTAGAGATTATCTAGTTCAACTCCCCTGCTAAAGCAGGATTACCTAGAGCATATTACTCAGGACTGCAGCCAGGAGGGTCTTGGAGATCTTCAGAGAAAGGGACTCCACAACCTCCCCGGGCAGCCTGTTCCAGTGCTCTGCCACCCTCACCAGAAAGAAGTTTTTCCTCATATTTCAATGAAACTTCTTATGTTCCACCTTGTGCCCATTGCCCCTCATCCTGTCACTGTGAACTACTGGAAAGAGTCTGGCTCTATCCTCCTTCAACCCACCCTTCAGATGTTATAAGCATTAATAAGGTCTCCCCCTCAGCCTTCTCCAGGCTAAAAAGTCCCAGCTCCCTCAGCCTTCCTCATAACGGAGATGCTCCAATCCCTCCATCATCTTTGTTGTCCTATGCTGGACTGTCTCCAGTAGCTCTCTGGAGAGAGAATGAAATTTTACCTTGCATGGTAAAAGAGCAGAGTATTTCAGATGCACACAGAACAAACGGGAGTTTCCCACACCCCTAACAGCCTTACATTAAAAACACACCGTGGAACGCTGACTAGGTAGAGATATTACCTTTCAGCATTTCATTTTGCCTCAAACTTCAAAGTAAACCGCACCCAAAAAACTCTGTAAAGTCATAAGAGGGAGAGCCAGAGCCAGCAGCGGGAAGCAGGTCATACACAAGCAGGCGTTTAAATACCACCGTTGGGATGAATGGCAAATGACACTGCACACTTTCGGGCATACACCTGCCCCTTCTCATCCCCACAGGGCATCGCTGGCCACAAAACTTTCCCTCTATCTGTTGCTAAAACATCCCCCCTCTAACCAACGTTAAGAATGAGACCAAAATGGCATGACTTGTATTGAAAGTGAGACTGTGGTCCATGTCCTCTCTCCAATGCCCTAGCAAAAAGAGGGCATTGCCTCACTCCTGCAACATCATGAACAGGAAAAGAGGAAAGAGCTGAGTCTTCTTTGTCCTTCCTCGCCAGCCCTTGGTACTGCTTCTGCTCCACTGAAAGGAGCAAGAGGGCTTCACCAGAGCTGTGTGGCTCCAGCAGGTGAATGGGGTTGGAAGAGTAGGGCTGCTGCTGCTGCAGGGCTTCTCATTCCCACCTCTATCCTCCAAACCACAAAGAAATCAAGCAGCCAGTTACTGTATGGGAAAACATGAGAGTATGTACACCTTCCTTTAAAAAATAATAATTAAAAATTAATTTAAAGTTAGGGAATCACAACTAGCAGTGATCACAGAATCACAGAATAGCTTGGGTTGGAAGGGACCTTAATGATCAACTTGTTCCAACCTCCATCTCATGGACAGGGACACCTCCCACTAGAGCAGGTTGCTCAAAGCCCCAGCCAGCCTGGCCTTGAACACTTCCAGGGATGGGGCATCCACAGCTTCTCTGGGCAACCTGTTCCAGTGTCTCACCACCCTCACAGGAAAGAATTTCTCTGTTATCTAATCTAAATCTCCACTCTTTCAATTTAAAACCATTACCTCTTGTCCTATCGCTAACACTCCCTGATAAAGAGCCCCTCTCTATCTCTCCTGTAGGCCCCCTTCAGGTACTGGAAGGCCATTAAAAGGTCTCCCTAGAGCCTTTGCTTCTCTAGGCTAAACAAACCCAACTCTCTCTTGTCTACGCTGAGATTTGGTATCACACATACTTATCAGCAGACCTCTCAGTCTTTCCTCACAGGACAGATATTCCAGCCCTCTAAACATCTTTGTGGCCCTCCTTTGGACTTGCCCAACATGTCCGTTTCCTTATGTTGGGGGCCCTAGAGCTGGACGCAGTACTCCAGCTGTGTTTGCAAGTGTTAAGAGCTCCTAATGTCTGTCACCAAGGCAAGAACTTGAGACAAAGATGATGCGACACCATGAAAAGTAACACAAACTTACACAGCTGAAGTGGTGGCGGGGAAGTACATATGTTCTTCAACGTCTGAAAACTCAGGGTGGGGAAAAAGAAGGGCACTTCTAACACGGGAAAAATAGCATGAGCAACAGTGAAATGAGGGAAAAGACAAGAGTACATGCGCAAAACCAAAGAGTTACCACCTTAAGAAAAGAAAGAAAAGGAAAAAGAAAACAACCTAAGAAGGGGCACACAGCGGGAAAAATACAAAAAGAATTTTAAAAAAAAATCTCTAAAGGGAAAGAGCATGAAGTTAAAAGGTAATTAAGGGAGGTCTCCATATAAGAATGTGTAAATACCAACTAATTTTGACTACTTACATGCCATGCAACATCACACTAAGTTTGCCTGGTATATTTGAGCTGCAATTTAATTAAAAAAATAAATCCCTCTTTATCTTGATTATCTGGGTGGGGCACAAATATTAATTTAAACAAGTGTGTAAATATATTTGCTTTCTTCAGGGCGCAGTCATGCCATGTGGTAAGTCTTCTCCCTAGTTAACTGTTTCTCTGAAGCCCTACGCACGCACCAAAGCACAGCAAGCTCTTGTAAGCGTGCAAGTTATGGCACATCTTTCAATTCAGTTGGCATCTGGGAGAAAAACAATTTAATTAACATGGTGTTTTGCTATTTTTCCTGTCTGCGTCAGCCATTAGATAAAGACAGTCCATTGTGTCTTACTCCTATGCAAATACTCACTGTTTGCTTCTACTCCTATTCCAGCCTCTTCTTGGGTTTGTTTTTGTTTGGGTTTTTTTCGTTAGGATTTTTAGTTTCTTGGTTAGGGTTAGGGGTTTTTTCCAGAGCAGGAAGGGGAAGGATGGAAACATTTCATAATGACACCTTATGCTCCCAGGGCTGTGAAGCCTATTTGGATGGGACTATTACAGCATCATCCAGAGCATGACTTGGTGCCAAAAGTTGTTTTCAATTTCTAGCCTC
>VZTM01024283.1:59733-96355 GCA_013400555.1 Jacana jacana | reverse complement strand
GGGGGGGAGGGGGGAAGAGGGAAAAAAAACCTACTCAGTACATACGGTGCCTAGCAACAAAAACTTTTGACATTTTAGTAAGAGAGACTGATGCATTTTCTTGGCTACAGAATCCTGAAAATCATCTGAATAGATCATATTAAACAGGCATGCTTCTTAGCACTACATTTATGAAGACATTTGGAGTCATCTTGAAAACTTACACTCTATCTCCTTCAGCTCTGCATTCACGACAAACCCTCCTTAATAGCACCGGCAATCCCTTAAGTAAGGGCCTATTTCCATTACAAAAAGAGGTATTTTTCAAAAGCAGAAACTGTGTTTCATATAGGCAGCATTACACTGATCACTAAAGCTGGGTCAAAACAGTTTAATACAGAACTTGCAGCTGCATTTTGCAGCATCAGTGCACAGCTACACGTGGTTTATCTTCAGAGGTGGGGTAAGGGAAGAAACCTACAGCAGGAGCTCGTTGAACAAGTCAGGTAACTTACTCTTCCTCGGAGGTATGTTTCGGTTATTAGTGCTGGCTGCGGGTCGGGGCAAAAGGGGTGAGGGGGAGAACAGGGAACGGGCTTGAACCAACCTTGCGGTCTGACCACAGGCCTGGGAGCCAGGAACTCCCAGATTACCACCTTGGCCTTGCACCTTGGGATGGATGCTCAGTGCCCGTCACCCACTCATCCCACCTGCAGACTGCAGCCTTGGCTCCTACAGCTCTCCAGACTGCTCTAAAGGCTGCTAACAGGTTCATCCTTGAACCAAAAGGAGGAGGAGTGGGTGGAACAGCTATAATACTTCTCTCCTCACTTTTTGTGCCCAAAACAAAAAAAATAATTAAAACACTCATCCTGCAGGTATAATTTGACTCAGAGTGACCTCAAGGCTTCTGTTTGGGTAAATTAACCCAAGGGTAACAGCATGCACAGAGCATTGTATTGGTCAAAGATCAGAAATGGTGCTAATTACTTTGCCACTCCCCTCCACATACCCTTCATTGTTTTTCTACTAAAATAAGTTACTGTGATCCTTGACCCAGGGATTCCCTACCCCAGCTATACACACAATTCACTTCCAGCTTTTCCCTCAAAAATCTGGTGCTTCTGCTGCCAGAATGCATGAATGAAACTTTCTGCATAAACCCTCCCCTTACCTTGCTGCTCCCCAGTACCAAACATCACATTCCCCTTCACCACAGGAATTCATGGGTTTCAGGGTTCAGCCATTATGGAAACCACATTCTGAAGCCACCTTAAATAAAATACCATTCTGGTTTTGGACAAAAAGGCCCCATCAATGCCCCAAGCCCCAACCCAATCTGCAATGACAGTAGCCGGTCATCACAGATCTGAGACCGAGGTGTGTGCTGAAGACTTCTCCCCAGCATTTGTTTCTCAGCTCCTGGCACTGCCTACCAGCATGTGTAATGGCCAGCAGAAGACTTCTGCCCAGCTCATCCCATTGCCTGCAATCTCTTGCAGTGCTGAGCGCCACAGTTTCTTTCCAGCAGGACTAATGGGATTAAGGAAAACACACAGCAAAAAAAGAAATGGGCTTTTTATGAAGCACGACTACTGAGTTGACAGTTTTCAAGGTCCTTGACAAAAAAGAAGGGACCAACTGTCCCCAGTGACTCAATATCCTCCCGGGCCTATGACTTCTTACCATGCAACAACATAACCTTTGCTATAACATTACAGCCCTGTATTACAGCAACGTCTACCAAATGAGCCTTTTATTGCTGAGAGCGAATACCAGGTTATAAACTGCAGGTGAGTTTCTGGGATGTCACCTGTACCAAATAAAGCCAAGCTGGAAGTGAGAAGGGCAAAAGTGCACATTGGCACCCCGAGCAGGCATGCCTTGTTAATCGAGACAGCTCTCTATTTCACCGCTTCATCCCATTTTGGACAAGAGAAAAGAAATTTAGCTCACACACTTGCAGGCATTCTTACTGTAAAGAAAGTATAGGCTCGGAAAGCCAGCACAGAATAACCATCCCAGGCTATTTCTGTGTTTAGACAAGCCTTAGCTTTCCCACCAGTGACTTGCATTCCAATCAAAGTCAAGGAAAAAAAAAATAAAGGAAGAGAAAAAAAAATAATCAAGTGATGTGCTTTTCACCCCTAATGGTTTATACAAAACAGACTTTACAACTCAAGTATGTCGAATGCTCCAGTGCCAAGTCACCCCACTACACAGAACTGGAATGACAGTAATCCACTTAAAGGTGAAACTCCCTTGAAGCCTAATGAGTACTAAAAGAAGTAAAGACCTCTTGTTCTCAAAACACAAAGTTTTGGCACAACTTGCTTTGTCTGCCCCTCCCCCCCCTTCCACTCTGTTTTTATTAGATTTTATTTGTATACACAAGTTTTTCTGTTTTGCTCACACAGGTTAACCATTTGCTATAGATGAAATTCAGCCCCCCTGAACACAGGTCTTGAAACAGAGCAAGTTGTCTCAAATCCTCAATTTGCATAGTCCCTGATTTTCAGACTGATTTAGCACATCACTCTTCCTAAAAGAGAATTTGGAAGTTTTATCTACTTTTGCTTCCTTCTAGCAGCCAGACATCTTTTGTTTCTTAAGAGGATTAGCATCCTACTACCCTATTTAACCCCTACTGGGTGGGCTCATCCCATAGCGTAGAGAAGCTCCCAGATCGATGGGCAGGGTTTGGAATCGATCTGCCTCACAGCCCCACCTGAACTCCCGCATTAGTGCCAGGCTTCCTCATGTCCTTCCCCGTCCCCATGCCCTACAGAGCAAGCCAGCTCAGCCACCACCAGCTGCAGCGGCCTCGGCACCCTACATTTGGCAGAATTTGGTGTTGGCATCGGATTTAATAGCTCTTTTACATACACATCACCGGAGGAGGGTGATTCAGCACGGGCACGCCGAGGTGTTCAGACAGGCGTTAAAAGATGTGGTATGAGGATTTCGTACCAAACAAGAGCAAGTATCGTGGCTGTACAGCTCCAGCACTGATGCCACAGGGGGAAAAAAAAAATACATAAAAAAAAAAATCACTGCTGCAATTAACATCTACTTTCTTTATAAATTGCCAGGAATTTTAAGCACTGCACATCAGTAAGTATTCGCCAAGCCAGTAAGAAGAGCACCGTAGTGTCCAGCTGATGAAGTTTAACACAGATAAACACCGACTGCTGCAAGAAATATCAAAACCGCATGTCCTTGGCAAAGGGAGGAGAAAGCAGGTTATAAATGTCTTAAGTATGATTTAAGGTGTGTACCTTTTCTATGTGGTTGACATTTTTTTTCCAGTTAGGAAGGAATGTTTCTTTACAAACACAGAAACAGTCATCAGTTATTTAAGGAAATAAAAATAGCATACAAATGACAGAGTACACCACAGACTACACCTGATTGAGCTGATAAATGGAATTTTTTTCTGCAGCTTGTTGAGCAGACATATTTATGTATTAAGTGCTGGCAAGTCAAGACAAAAAGGGTCATACTTTTTCGGAGCCTTGGTTAAGAGCAAGAGGAGGGATGAAAAATTTCCACAGCAGAAAGTTCTTGCTGCCAATCATATTACTTTACAGTTAGTTTACAAGAATTTTTAAATTAATTCATTAGCATTTTAACATCTCATCCCAGTAACGGGCTGGAAGCATCAGTTTGGAAGACATGATCTCATGTAAGGCAGCCCCAAAATACTATTTCTGATTCATGGCGATCAACCAAATAGGCACAGCACTTGTTGTCCCCTGAAAAGAGAGCAAAGCAGGTAGCTGAGCCGCTATTTCTTTGGGTTTGAAACCCATATAATTTCTCCCCAGTTATGTCTTAGATACATTTCACTACACATCATCACCCACCCAAAACCTGTCAAGTTCAATCCAGCATCTGGGTTTCATTCTGCCTGATCGAAGTCTTGAGCAGCTACTAAAAATGTCACAAAGAGTTTGCATCAACCTCTCCTTTCCCCACACCCTACATTTCAAAGTGCTTAGGCAGCAACAGAAAACAATTAAAGGAAATCCAGAGCTAGGGCTGAAACATACCATATGTTTTCAAGCAGAAGGGCACAAAACATCAGTAAACCACTGCTGAGATTACATACTCCCACTATCAGACATCGGAGGACTACAGAACAATGTCATCTCTCGCTATTAATAACCACACTTCCTTTCTAACACACAACCCTCTTTTCTTAATTGTCTAACAGAGGTATTTCCATAAAAGCCACATTCCTCTTTCCCATAAGACAGTAGAAAGAGTACCAGAAGTGACTTATAGTTTCACATACATTCCTATCAGGTCTTGCATAACTCCTGACATTTGCTAATTTACACAGTTTTATGCTCTCAGAACTCAGGTCAGGTTTTTATTTTGTTTTGTTAGGTTTGCAGTATAGTCTGAGTGATTTGGTTTGAGAATCAAAATTTCACCCCTACCCTACTCTGACTTATTGATTGGACTCAGGGAAACCACTAAAACTCTCTGCTTGTGCTCTGCTCTCTTCAGGTATAGGACTGAGACCATGGTAAAGACTTCTTCACAGTGTATTCTGAGATCTAGTGTTTGAAAAAACTTTTTATGTAAGTTTCAAAAATGCCTCATAAATTTACAGAGAACAAAAATTCAGAACTTTTTTTGGGGGGGGATTTCCATCCCCTAATGCGAGCCTATCGTTTTCCCAAATTTGAAGGACCATCTGGTTAGGAGTCTGGAGTAACAGCAACTGAAACTTCTGAATTTTATAAGGCAAACACACACCCTGATTTCCAACTGCATTTTTTGTAGTACTGACAAAAATCTCACCAAAATTCACTAAGTAAGAAATTTAGCATGCTGTTTGATGGTTACATTTAGAATAACATGCTGCATCACTTCCCAGGTGAAAAGATATTTTCTCAGACTAATATAAATTCTTTTATGTCCAGGAAACTTGTTTGAACACTTCAGCTAGACCACTGATCAAAGAAAAGAGTTTCCCCTCCCACGTAATTGGACTTGTCAGAACACAACTAGATACTTTAAGCGTATCCTAGTCATCTGTTTGGTAACAGTCAGGTAGAAGTCCCCATCTGGTTGAAGCACCTTTAAAAATCTGAAGATGTTACTGCACTTAAACAGTAAACATGCCACTATACATTAAAATGTTTTCCAGTATTTAATGAAACTATATCATTTGCCAGAACAGACAGGTTAAGAATAATGTATTTTATTTATATATTTTTTATTTAAAATAAAATATACAAAAAAACCCAACAAACCCCAGAAAACACAGTGCCTCAAATCGCCTGTTTGTTTTTTTGAGTAAGATATGACCATTTAAAGTTATGCTGTCCTTCCTGGCAACTACCATTACTTTACTAGGAAAAAAAGAGAATTGCTTGTGTTAAAATTCAGCCAGTTCAACACCCCTGCAGTGAGCAGGGACATCTTCAACTAGAACAGGTTGCTCAGAGCCTCCTCCAACCTGACCTTGAACGTTTCCAGGGATGGGTAAATTTACCACCACTCCAGGCAACCTATTCCAGTGTTTCACCACTCTCATTGGGAAAAAAAGGCTTCCTTGTATTAGCTTGAATCTACCCTCTTTTAGGAATTTTTAAACCATTACACCCCTTGTCCTATTGCAACAAGCAATAGGCTGTTAAAAAGCCTGGGGCTTTCTTATAAGCCCCCTTTAATTACTGAAAGGTCACAATAAGGTCTCCCCTCAAGCTTTCTCTTCTCCAGGCTGAACAAGCCCAACTCCTCAGCCTGCCCTCACAGGAGAGGTGCTCCAGCCCTCTGATCATCTTTGTGGCCCTTGTTTGGGCCCACTCCAACAGGTTCAGGTCTTTCCTGTGCTGAGGGCTGGACACAGTATGCCAGGTAAGGTCTTGTAAGGATGGAGGGTCAGAGTTACCACCCTTGACCTGCTGACCATGCTGCTTTTGACGCAGCCTGGGATGGGGTTGGCTTTCTAGGCTGCAAGTGCACATTTGTTGGCTCACGTTGTCATGGTTTGGGGCAAGTTGGCCAAAGACAACCAGATGCTCTTCCCCACCTCTTGCTCCAAGGAGAGAATTGAGAGATGAAGAAAGTTATGAGTTTAGAAAAAAACTACACCACTGTAATGAAATAATAATAAAAACTGGAAAAGAAATACTGAAATAGATAAAGTATATACAAAACTGTATCAAGCTCCCAGCAAGATGTCACTGGCAGGCCCTGGGAAAGCTCTGGACTGGTTTCAATGAGAATGGGAACTGGATTCCAAAACACTCTGATGTGGATTGAAGATAAACAAACTGGCAGGCAGGGTCTTCCTCAGGCATCGCGCAAAGAAGGAGAGCCACTGAAGTTGAACCCTACCATTTTCATTCTTCAGCTTTTACACTGGTCAGTACAGATGGATGGAACACCCTATTGGCCAGTTTGGGTCATCTGACCTGTCCACACCGCCCTGCAGCTGCAAGCCCTCCATGGGGCAAACAGGCCAGCTGACCCAGGTCACCATGGCAGCAAACGTAAGCAACAGCCTCCCTCACTGAACAGAGTTGATTCTGCTGCACCCCAACCCAGGACACATGTCTAGCTTTTCAGCCACCAGTACACCCCAAAGGCCTTCTCCTCAGGGCTGCTCTCAATCCCTTCATCCCCCAGTCAATATTGATAGAGGGGGTTGCCCTGATCCAGGTGCAGGACCCTGCACTTGGCCTTGTTGAGCATCAGGAGGTTCACACAAGTTTACTTCTTGAGTTTCTTCAGGTCCCTCTGCATGGCACCCCATGTCTCAGGCACGTCAATCACACCACTCAGCTTTATATCACACACAAACTTGCTAAGGGTGCTCTCAATCCCACTGTATATGTCAAGGATGACAACAAACAGTACTAGACCCAGTACAGGCCCTTCAGGCACACCACACGTCACCAATCTTCATCTGGACATTGAGCTGTTGACCACTACCATCTGAATGTGACCATCCAACCAATTCTTCATCCACTGAATCATCTATCAGATCTGTATGCCTCCCAATTTAGAGAGAAGGATCTTATAGGGGACTGTGTCGAAGGCCTTACAGAAGTCCACATAGACAAGATTGTAGCTCTTCCCTTGTATACTGACTCAGTCACTCCATCATTGAAGGCCACAGGGTGGGTCAGGAAAGACTTGCCATTGGTGACGCCACCCTGGCTGTCTCAAATCACCTCTCTGTTCTCCATGTGTCTTAGCATAGCTTTCTGTTCCGTGATTTTCCCAGGCACAGAGGTAAGGCTGACAGATTGCTACTTCCCAGGATCGTCCTTTCTACCGTTTTTTGGGGTTTGTTTGTTTTGTTTTGTTTTGTTTTTGTTTTTTTAAATCACAGAATCATAGAACGGGTTCCAGTTGGAAAGGACCTTGAAGATCATCAATTTCCAAACCCCCTGCCGTGGGCAGGGACACCTCCCACTAGACCAGGCTGCTCAAAGCCCCATTTAGCCTGGCCTTGAACACCTAAAGGTGGGCATTTGCACATCGCACACGGGTGCGATGTTTCCAATTCCCCACAAGTCTTCTGCTTACTGCAATAAAAAGGAAAATAACACTGTTGGGAAGTCTTGCTATCCGCAGCACAAAAAGGATATTGAATGAAAAGAGGTAGATAACTACTACTATAAGGAGGAACCTCACCTCATTTCTGCCATCAGAAGTTCTCCTGAGCCTGCATTGAACATACAGGCTGCCTTATGAAGGAGAGCACACATTAGATGTGGGGCATGAGCTCTGTCAGACCATAATCACTTCCACTTCCCTCCTCCTTGCTCTTCAGTTTTAGACATATTGAAGTTAAGTCACAAGAAACACCAATTGCTGTCGTAAAACAAAAATTTCCACTTGCATAAGGATTATGCCAAGTAACAAGAAGTCTCATAAAAGCCTTGTCATTCCCCAACAACTTGCTGAGCATATTCATCCCAACAAGCAGGCAATGATGCCTCTCTAACTTTTATTACGTATTGAAATTGTCAGCTTTTCAGAAAAAGATATGTATCTTCTTGTGCCTTGTTTATGAATAACACTTCCAAACTAATCAGCTTTCAGGTCAAAAACATATAGTAGGAGTTATGCAACTTCACTCTTCAGAGCAGTGCTGCATATGCACTCACCCTGTACCTCCAAATTTACAGTCCACAGAGAATCCAAAATCCCAAGACCCAGGTCAGCCACCAGAGAGGGCAACACAGGCAGGCTCAAGGTAGAGCCACAGCTGCCGTGTTAACCGTGATGTGTTCTGGTACCTCTTCAAAGACGTGACTTAAACCTTCAGAAGAAAAAGCAATGTTCCACATCATTCAGTATTATTCCCTCATCACTGCAAAAACAGAAATTCAGGCAAGCAAACAGAGCACATCATGGTTATCAACTTATTAGTCAGCTCTTGGCCTCAATTTATGAGGCTATTTCTTACGAGCATTCTTTTGACACTTAGTTGCTGAACAATGAGCAATTCTATTGAGGTTTGAGACTTTATTTTTTGGTGTCTGGTATCAAACCAAAGCAAACAGTAGGTTTTCTGTAACTCATTATGTGTATTTGCCCTTCCTCATTTTTCATAAGGAATAGAAAGGAGAAGTTCTCATGCTCATTTTTTTTCATGCCAGACTATTAATTAGCTACTATTACTAGTGTAGCCACTAACAATTCCTAATATTACTAATTAGCTAAAAAGCTACTAGTAATAACTAATATAGCCCATTCTAGTCAAATTCACGGAGCAGGAGTTTAATATTTAAAAATCCACATCTAAAAAAAATACAAAATGCCAGAAGACACAAAGCATGGACCAATATAAAGGCCACAATAAACACAAGGAGGTGAACAGCAGAAGAAAATAAGTAGTAAGGATGAAGAAATGAACTTTGGGAGCAGAGCTGCTTTGAAAAAAGGAGTCTTTTAAATAATAATAAAAAAAACCCCTCTCATTTACATTCAAAGATCTGACGGTAATAAGTGGAAAACGCAAATAAGTTGATTCTAAGTAATCTAGAGACAGAATTTTGTTATCAAGTCCTAAATAAAACACGCAACTGAAATCTTCACTTGACAAGTATGGATTGTACCTGAAACTCCCCCATAAGAAAATGTCCTCTGCATGCCATTCCTCTGCAACACACACACACAAACACCCAGATAACCCTGTCGAGAAAACTTTCCCACAGAAAAGGAAATTTTGGCCAGCTCTACTTGATGACACGAGATAAGGAACTACCAGGGCAGTTCCACGGTTTGCAAAGTATAGGCACAAAAGCTTAGAAAAATATTTTTTAATGGCAGCATTTTTGTCTTCTCCACCCATCTTTATCTCCCCTTTCATTTTGGCATAGCTTTCTTTCACGTTTCTCCTGTCTTTCCTCTATTATTCCCCACTTTCCTGTTTAGGAGGTACAGGCCAATGATCTCTGTAACAAAGTGGCTCTCCTCCACTGTTTGAGGTAGCTGTCTTGGTGCAAATGGAATATACCTTCATGATATATACCTTCAGATACATTAAGTAAGCCAATTATAAAATGTAATGGTGTTAAGTTGCATTAAAGAAAGAGAATGATGTTTGAGTAGTGCTTGTCAGAAGGGCATGGTGGACCTCGAACCAGGAAAGTGTTTGAAAAGTCCTCTCTGTAAACTGCCATGATGCTCTTCACCCTAATTCCTCACTAGAACAAAAAAATCCTGCTCTACAGCATTTCAGATGCACCAGTTCAAACCTGGGACTGCCTAGAGAGATGTAGCTTTATTCTCTTGTGCAAAAGGGAAACAAAAGTTCACCAAAGCCCCCTGTGCTGTAGCTGAATAACTTCATGAAGACAACATTTGGTGCTAATATTCATCCAGCGTTCGCACTGAGACATTGAGAGCTAGCAACACCTCTATTCATCTGAAATGAAGGACCAATGTTAAAAGAAAAAAGAAAAAAAAAAGCACTAATAGCATTTCATCTACATTTGTAAAAACCCAGCAGCTTTCTACTCTGCCCTGTGGTTTGACCAAAGCCCTCACGCCTCTCATGTCATGAAACACTTCCCAACCACAGAGCAAAGCGTTGCACTTCCATCTCACTCACAGCAGCTGCAAGGAAAGACAGTTGATCTTAGATGACAAAATGGGTACATTACGAGGCAAGGTTCCTATGAGCTACCACTCTCCAAAGGAGATACTGACTCCAACTCCCAAATTGCTTCCCTGTCTTATCCGAGCTGGAAACTTACGTTAACTAAAATTTTGCCTTGCTACAGAGCATACAGTTATTCCTCCTGAGCCATACATTATTCTGACAGATATGTTGAGCTTACATATACTGTACAAAACTCATCTTCCTACTGCTTCATGATGTCTTATGACTTCTATCCCAGTTTACGATTCTCTGCGTTCAGCCAACTGAGTTGGTGATGTGAGGTTTCTGGGGAACAACAGTGCTGCAGCCAGAGATGCACCTCTGAAAATGCTCAGCAGAGCCTTGTTGGAATATATGTTGTCAGGCCACAAAGTCCTCCCTCTTAAGCAACTACATCCAAACCATCTCACATGCTGGGATTCAAGCTGAAAAATCCATACCTATTGAGAAACAGGTTTTCTTTGGGTTTGCTTTCACTAAGCATTCATTTTATTTCTCCTACCCCCTCAAGAACTCTTAGCAAATTCATTTTGCAGGATCTGAACCCAGCAAGATTTATCAATTTGAGTAATTTTCTTTAAATACTATCTCTTTCACATAAAAATCCCCTTTTTTCTGGTCCATAGTTAAGGCAGACTGTGCTTTCACTGCTGTGCATAGTGGAAACCCAGGTTCCACAATCCTCTGACCTTTTGGCTATCCTTACCATGTCCCTCAGAAATGCCAGAGGGCTTCAGCAACTACTACTCTGTACCAGTTTGCTTGCCTGCTCTGTGGTCCTAGGGGAAATATATGCATTGCTCTCTACACAAACTGTGGATTTTGGACAAAGATAAGCCAGAAACTGGTTCCAGAAACTATTTTAGTGCAAAGGTTTTAAAAGCCATTTTAATAAAATGGCCAAAATTAAAGGAAATAAACTAACAGCCATGTCCCAGCTAAATCCCTTTGGGAAACCTACGTGAACGACACCACTGCCAAAACCCGCTGTGAGCTGTTAAAAATCAACCTGCCACAAGTGGCACCTTTCCATGACTACTGCTGGAGTTAGTCCTTTGCACCCTGCAGATGGCATGCCCCATTGCTCAGGAAACCACCTCAAGAGCTGCATGGATGTGGTCACCTCACTTTTACACTCCAACAGCTACAGTACTTGCTTTACCCCGTGAAGCAGTTCAGTTTTCCAAACAGGAACAGAAATGAATAGATAAATATAGCTAAGGTGATGGCTAGATCTTACCCTAACCATGGGAGGTACATGTCTCAGAAGAGAAACGGACCAGCATGCTGCTAGATGGAGGTCACATTATGGCCAGGTCCAACTCTCCTTCCCAAAAAGACTTAACAAAACCTCCCACTTAAGCTGCAACCCAGCCTTCCTGCACCATGCCAAACTGAGGGTAACCCAGCCTTCCTGCACCATGCCAAACTGAGGGTAAGAGCAATCATTTATTTGTTTTAATACTTGCCTGGTAACAATTGAGCATTTTTGTGAACTGAATGCTAAGATTCATTTCAGTATTTAACTAGAGAATCATTTAGGTTGGAAGAGACCCTTGGGGTTATCGAGTCCAACCATCAGCCCTACTCTACAAAAAACTCTCCCCTACACCGTATTCCTCAACACCACATCCAATCGACTCTTGAACACAGTCAGGGATGGTGACTCCACCACCTCCCTGGGCAGTTGATTCCAGTGACTGACTTTCCACCGCCTCTTTCCGTGAAGATTTTTTTCCTAACGTCCAGCCTAACCCTACCCTGCTGCAGCTTGCAGCCATTCCCTCTCATTCTATTCCTAATTGCCCTTGAGAAGAGACCAGCACCAACCTCTCTACAATGTCCTTTTCCAGCAGCTGTAGAGAGTGATGTGATCTCCCCTCAGCTTCCTCTTCCGCAAACTAAACAGTCCCAGCTCCATCAATTGCTCTTCGTAAGATTTAGGCACTTCAACAGCTCCATTGCCCTTTGCACTCGCTCCAGCGCCTCGATATCTCTCTTGTGTTGAGGTGCCCAGAACTGGACACAAGACTCAAGGTGTGGCCTCACCAGTGCTGAGTACAGGGGGACAATCACCTCCCTACTTCTGCTGGTCACCCTGTTTCTTATGCAGGCCAGGATGTGGTTTTCCTTTTTGGCCACCTGGGCACACTGCTGGCTCATATTCAGCTGTTTGTTGACCAGTACCCCCAGGTCCTTTCCATTACACCATGATTATACCCAAAACACTGCAATCCACACACAAAAAAAATCACTAGACAGCAGTATACTCAAACTAAAGGTGAAAGCTAAGGCTTATATTCAGTTACCTAAAATGTGCTTGGAATTTAGGTGACCCTGCTAACGTGAAGCTCCCATTAGATTATGGTAACTAAGGTTTTATAAAAGTAAATATGAAATAATTTATTTCCTCCACATAAAAAAAAAAAACCCAAACCACAAACCTCCCCCTAACTCAATACAAAAGAATATAGCTCATAATATTCCATGTAAAAAAGAATGTTTCATTATTCATATAGACTTTCATGTCCTCTCTTACTGAAAAAAATTGTTTTCAAAATAACACAAAGTCAAAGACAATCTAATGAAACCCTCCTGGAGATAAAACCAAAGACGCCTGTTGAACACTATTTCTCCACTGCTGAAAAAAACCCTGCCAAGTATTTGAAGTGAACACAACACTTAAAACACACTTATGTGGCAGTGTCAAATATATTAACTCCTTAGAGAACAAAACCAAACTTGATGAAATTCCTGGAGAGGAAGGAAACAAAGGAATTTAAAAAAGATGTGTTTTAAAGCATTTGTTTCCTGCTGATAATCAGACTGCCACAAAACTGTCAAGAAAACAGGTTCTTTGTTTCCTTTTAATCAGAAAAGCTAGCAGAGAAATGGAACAGATAGTAGTTACTCAAGGATAAATGTATAAAATGCTTTGGAAACGGACCTGAGGACACCAGAGTTCTAGAGGACTATGAAGAAGTGGAAGAAAGAACATGATCAAAAGGTGTTTGGATTACAGGATTTGCAAGACCCGAATTCAAATTGCAGCATCTGTTTATCCTTTAGGAAAAAGAAGGGAGAGGAAGCATCTCTTGAAATTAATATTTCCATCAGGTTTTAAGGACCAAAAAAAAAAAAACCAAACCAAACCAAAATAAAAACCCACACCAAAAAAAAAGGATCCCCCTCCCAACAGTAATTTCTAAATCTGATAAAGGCTTGGTGGGGAACAGTCAATGCAAGACTGCTGAAGGACACTGAAAAAAGCACAAGTGAGAGCATTAGAAGTATACACATGAAATCACACAAAACACTATCAAGAAGCAGACTTGTGAGAGAAGCGACTGACGAGCGATGAAAACCTTTCCAGAACGTGGCAAGCAAGCCTACTGGCTAATTCCTTAACAAGCACTTTCCATCTCTAAATCCTACAGTTCATCAGCCACAATATCCCGAGCCTGTTAGGTAACAATGATTCCTTTTCTATAAATGCAAGAAACCCATCAGTTTTTCATTGGAGTTTTATATGCCGGGCTGGAAGTTGGGCTCTTCAAAGCTGGTACAACTGAGCACATTCCTCTCAAGTCTGGGAAAACATATCTCCCCTCCCACTATTGCCATTGCAAGCACCATCTTCTGAATTTTTCCCATTATGGCCTTCAGTCACGATCTTCTGACACTGAAGTATTTATGTAAAACCTTTTCCAGGGGTTAACACAAAACATCAGCTCTGTCAATTACTATCTTCAAGTCGTATTTTAACAACAATACCCCTGGATGATCTGGGTTTACGAGAATCATTCACCTTTCCTCCACTTTCCTTTATTTTTGAAGGCTTGTAGGAACTAGAAACAACTAATAATACACTACAAGTTATAAACTACACACCTAAGAAATACTCCAAATTTTTCCATCTGGTAACAAACAAGAAAAAGCAGATAGAAACAAGAGTTCTTACAGTTATGATTCAAAACAACTCTTAAGTCACCACAAAAATGAAATCCAGCCTATGGTTTTATGGTTTGGATCAAATGGCTACTTCAGAGGCCATTCAGGCACTCAAACTGCCGATGGAATAACTGTTAATGTCCTCCCCACAAAGCTTTTGGTTTCATTTGAATATTTTTTTGTTGATGCCTCACGGGAAAAGAATGTGCAGCACTGGTTATTCGCAGGACTAATACCCTGAGCTTTTCTGGGACAAAGGCAACTAATACTTTTCTACATTCATTTGATGTGGAAATGCACGTCCTCAGCTTGCACAGTAATAGATGCTGAATTAATCCAATCTTATGACCTCCAGCCAAGTTAACCGCACTGCTTCTCTAATGAGATACAAGGCTGACCAGTGAAAGAAGATGTTCTGTTGGCTCATCCCATTAAAATATATGACTTTTTTTTAGTCTAGAGATGTTTTGCATTCTATTCTTATTAAGAAATCAAGTAACTTTCCCTAGTGTTGAGATCGCATGTTTACCACTTGTTGCAGGAATCATGCATATATCCCTGTTCACCTTGGGTCTTTTAAGGCGAGACCAACAGTTCTTGTGAGAGCACTAAATGGCCTAGATACCTTAGTGATACAAAGGGCCAACAAGGCTTTCATGGTGGGGGTGGGGAAGATGAAAAGGATTTTAATTAATTTACACACAGAAGAGTTTATGATGCTAAATGGCTACAAAAATTATCCTAAAGTCTCTGGCTGGTAAATTTGCCAAACAGCATACAGGAAATCTTTTACATTTCCTGTGGAAATGATTACATGCATCTCCTCCTTTGCCCTACCCCACCCACCCCACACCCCTGACAAGATGATTTACAGCTAAAACGTTGGCAAATCCCTCAACTGATGGCTGAGGAGGGACTTTGCAGCATCAGAGTTGTTTTAATGCAACTTAAGCTTTGCTGTGGGTGGGGAGAAGCAGATTGTAAAAATACTCCACTTACCCAGAAACACTTCCTAGTCTTCCCATGCCCTAATATAGGGACATCTGAAATGGACTGTGACTATAAAATAGGATGGTGGCCTTTACGTAAAGACAAGGATTGCTTTATATGTTTGCCAACAGGAACCCTCAGGGCTTGATACATCTGGGGATGATGACCCTTCAAGCGGTGACAAGCTGATTAAAGTTACAGATCCAAACCACAGAACAGGTAACCTTTGTGGTCTAATTCAGTGTATAAATGGTACCATTTTAAACAAAAAATGGCAATGGAGCTAACAGTTTGAAAACTTAGTAGGTTTTGGTAGCAAGGCCATGGAAGAACAATAAGCAAGACAGCTCTCATCAAAAACCAAACAGAACTTGGGTGTCATATCCCAAATATTAAATTTGATGTCATTACTTACCAAGCCAGCTATTGGAGTTGACAGATGATTGATCTTCTTGACGATGCCAGGTTTGATCTTGTTAATCAAACTAAAAAGAAGTCATATGATTTTTCCTGTTACATAATCAACTTTATTTAAGCATGGAAATCAATACTCATTAAGAAATACTTTGCATATAGTCCTAGCTCATACCACTTGAGCCAAGTTAATTGGCACCTACTAACACCCTAAAATTTATTTTCTTTTAAATCAGCTTTCCAAGAAGCGACAAGCAACAACAGACTGTAGAAGCAAAAATGGGACAAGTCACACACATGAAAAATTATTTCCAAGAATGGCAAAGAAAGAAGAAAAGAAAATGCCTGGGTGGGCGTAGGCAGAACTGGATGTGTTTAACATCACCACCCGTGTAGTAGAAGCAGACTCAAGTTTCCCATTTAAAGATTTTTCTCTCACGTAGATGATGTCAAAATTATATCAGAATATTATTTTTCAAAGCTCAGGGTGAAAGACCTGATATTCCTGTAAGTGTAAGAAACCAACTCGGCTTTCATAATGCAATCAAGCCCAGTATGATGTGTGCAACAATTGGTTTTGGCACGTAACATTTCCATTTTCAGTATCATCCAGAGGAGTTTGTGCCTTCTATCACTCTGACATAAAATTCATAATTAAATTGAAAAGATTGGACAGATTAATGCATCACTGTTGAATACACAACCTCAAACGCATGCCTTGTCCTGCAGTGAGGATGCACAGGATTCCCTGCGCCTTTATAACCAGGTTTTCAGTCACGGAGGTAGGAAAATACTGTGGTTCACCAAATTACATGCTAGACCACAGGATCAACAGAGAATGTGGACCTCAAGACACCCTGCAGGCTTCATCCACCTATACACCTTTGAGGATTTGGGACTTGCTCCCTCTTCTTGTTACTGCTTGTCTGGACAGACCCTTTACCCCACAAAGCATCAGCAAGGTTTTATGATCTACCCACACCAATGCAGAGTCAGGACCTGGAGTTTAAAAGTCTATGTGGGAAAAGGCATTTATTTGCTCAAACAGCAAATTTATTTGGAAAATAAACACAAATAACAGAGTTTACCTATACACAGTGGAATGAAGGATAGATTTCTAAGTGTCTGCAGAAAAAGAAACAAGGGTGCAGGTCCTGCAATGTTTCAACTGCATTGAATTATTTAGTAAACTAAGTATCTATGATGACTTTTCCCCCAAAAAAAAAAAAAAAAGAGAAAGAAAACAGAAGTGATCTGTTGAGGTGGAATTAAAAAAAGTTTGGGTTCCCCCAAAAATACTATAGTTTAAATCAAATACACCATTTCTAGAAATAATATATCCATGGACACTGAATTAGCCATGTCACAGGTAAACTAAGGAAATGGGCAATGTCATGTCTATTTTGTCTCAGTCATTTAAGATCTTGCACTCTACTGACTTTGGTAGAAACCAGACAACTGAAAACCTTTCCCATCTTGCCTTTTTTTTTTTCCTTGTTTCCATAGAATCTCTATGTAAAGATCTTCTCCTTGTACTTTAAGTATGTCAAATTTAAAATTATGGCACAGGAGGACAGCTTTATGATTTAATGCAACATAATGAGGCAGCTTTTCCTTTAAAGAAAGTTGCATGCTTCCTAAGGCAAGCTGCCCAGCTAAAGAAATTAGAGGATGTTTTTCTTGCATACAGCTATTAATTACAGTTAGATTTAACCGATTTGCATTTGGCAGATGGAAGCTCATATTCCTTTGCCAAATAAGCATCAACAATGAAGATATCAGGGGATTAGAACATATTAGTTCACTGCCAATTCTTAAAGACACTATTTAAAAGTTACAGCTGAATACAATACATAGATACCACTAAATGCATACCTGAAGAAATACCTTCTTATTCAAAGTATAAACCATTTTGATTATCACATTGTCTAGTTAACATTTGATAACATAAGAAATTAAAATGCATCTCTAGATCATTGAAAATTAATCAACTCCTCCATATCCTAAAGATAATTGCAGAAGCAAGTAGCAAGATAGACTGGATGGGCAAAAGGCCCAAAGAGAAAAATAAAGGTTAGGACAGAAAACACAGTAATAGTCACAGAACAGAAAATGCAGGAATGCTGCTTATTTGCATTTGCTGTCATTACTTTTGATATGTAATTACAAAACAAACAAACAAACAAACAAACCAACAAAAAAAAGACAAACAAAACAAACAAAACAAAACAACAAAACCAGAAAACTGAACCTTTTAAAATATTTTCTGAAAGTTAACTTGAACTAAGAGTGGCTGTGAGATTGGAGGTTTTTGTTTGGTTTTTTTTTTGGTTTTTTTTTGTGGTTTTTTTTTTAAGTGTCCCAGGCAGTTCTCTAATGAGATTTCTCTCACACTGGCATTCTAATGGCATTTACACCTGCAGTTCCTTAAAATACTAAGGGATTCACACTGTTTCCAGTCCTGGAAACGTGTTCCAGTAAGTAAAAATCCAATTACAGATACGTAGAAGAGACCTGATGAGTGGACATTGTACAGCTCTGACTCAGTCTAGCAACGAAACCAGACAAGTCTCATTGTTGCCAAGCCTATTGTATATAAGCACAGGGAAGCCTTTTAGAGAAAGCACTGCAAAAAAAACTGAGGTCAGAGTTTGTTGTTGAAGGCAATACATAAGTCAGTCCAAAAAGTAGTGAAATCTGGACTGCACGTCATGCATAACAAATGTTATGCTGAGATCCAATCTACTTTTATCATCCTAAAGTGTTTGGGTAGAGGTGTTTTGTTGTGGTTGGGGATTTCTTGTTGTTGGTTTTTGTTTTTTTCTAAATCAAACCCAAAAGTATGTTTTTATAAAATATGCAAAATGACATCCAATAGATTCTGTATTACTACTATAATTGTAGCCTTCCAGTATCTGAAGGGAGCCTACAGGAGAGCTGAAGAGGGACTCTTTGTCAGGGAGTGGAGCAATAGGACAAAGGATAATTGTTTTAAACTGAAAGAGGGGAGATGTAAATTAGATATTAAAAAGAAATTCTTTCCTGTGAGGGTGGTGAGACACTGGAGCAGATGGCCCTGAGAAGCTGTGGAAGCCCCATCCCTGGACGGGTTCTAGGCCAGGCTGGCTGGGGCTTTGAGCAACCTGGTCTAGTGGGTGGTGTCCCTGCCCATGGCAGCAAGGTTGAAACAAGTTGATCATTAAGGGCCCTTCCAACCCAACCCAATCTATGATTCTATAATTGGACGTAATAAGAACAGTATTAGTAAGTAAGAGCACCTGAAACCAGATGCCTGCCTGTTATCTTTAATTCACAACTTTCATAAAGTTCACTTCTGAAATGTAGTACTTTTTAAAATAAAACATTCTGAGTGTAAAGTTCTCTGGTAGGAATAGTAGCTTTCAGCATTTAGAGAACAAACAGCACACAGAGTTTACAACACTTTCTTACAAGGGAGTAGGAATGGAAATAAAAACCAAAGCCAAAACAAGATCAGTGGGTAACAGAGTGCTTCGATCCCAGCCATGGCCACGTCACCTTGCACATGGTAAAAAGGAAGCCTAGTGAGACCATGAGCATTATAATCAATAAAACCAATCAAGTGGCCAGAGGATCAGCACAATCCCATCAGTAACACGTGAAGTGTGTGGGACAACACATGGAACATGTAGATCTAGAAAGAGAATGCCTGAAAGCTGTTCATCCTTCCCATAGCAAACGGGTATTAAAAAAACCAAAAATGTACTTATAAAATATATTTTGTACTTAAAAAAAAATATTAAGAATCCAGCAAGGAAAGAGGCCAAATGTCGTTAACCTGAAGGATTTTTACATAGATTAGTCAATCAATACTCACTCGCACAACAGGACTCCATTTTCTAGAGATGCTCGAAAGTCTTTGGTTCCAAAGCTTTTCCCAGTAACTGTCTATAAAAATAAGAATTGAGAGTTATTGGACACACATAGAAAATCAGGACTAGCAAAGGAGTGTCTAAGTAGTACTAAAAAAAAAACAAAAACAAAAACAAAAACCAACAAAAAGCTCAACAAGCCAACAAAAACTTTCACTCAACACTTAGTTCATCCTATTATTTTATATTAATTTCAAAAGAAATCCCCACTTGGAAACTAGTGATTTATGCCTCAAAAGAAGTCAGATCCAACATCTTCAAGGATTTTTTTCAGCTAAATTCTGTGGAGATAGTTATTATTTTCTAAAGCAATACCAGTCCACCCTGAAAAGCATAAAAGAAATTTCAAACAGAAGTGCAAAACGAAGAAAGTCTTTTATCTCCTACTTCATACTTCAGCATGTATACTCATGATATCTGGCACAAAGTATTTTATTAAGTTGTTTTTTTCCCTTGCCACTTGCACCTAAGGCAGTGTGACTAAAGAACCACTCCAGCGAGTCTGTATGACCACGTGCGCATCAATTCCCATCACTTGGCAAGCAATAGGCACTTGGATTCTTCTTACTAGATGCCCTCTCTGCTCACGTCCCTTGAAGACACCAAACGTGACAGATTTTTTTCTGAACACTCAGGTTAATAACCCACATGCAAGTGAGAAAAGGAGTCAATATTCCTAAACCAGACCAAGATAGGGTTTTATCCCAGTTGGGTATAAAAATCAAAAGCTAGGAAGAGCGTTTTATTGGAGCTTAGAGGTCACCATGTTTGAGCTTGGAGGTCACCAGCTAATTACAAAGCTCCCTTTGGTGATCCTGACCATCCCCAGTACTTCACAGGACTTCAAGGCACACAATTAAGCATGCTGTGGAACCTGCGTGCATCCAGACTCAAGCTACTGGTTACCACAGGAATTAATGAAATTAGTAGTGAAACGAATGAGCTGTGCCTGGTAAAAAAAGAGCAAGGGAGAGGACACAGTTCTTGAAGGACCTGTTACATTATCACCTTATTATTCTTTTCCTAAATTGCAAAAGGAATTGTACTAACACCAGAAATACTGAAGTTTAAGCAAATATGTTACAGCTTCTTTAATTAAAAATAACTTACATAAAACCTATCTACCTATTGAGAATAAATTTAGATATTACAGAAATCTGCTTTAGGGTTTAAGTTTTTTGCCCTAAGATTTAACAAATAAGGAGGAAGAACTAGGACAAATCAACTCAAAAGAAGAAAATTTTCCACATGCAGGTAAAGGAGGGTGAAAGGAAGTGATGCCGAAACTTTTAAAAACGAAGGATAACAGTGATCCCCCTGGGAGAACTTCGTTTTATACAGTATTTCTTTAACAGTCTGTTTTTACAAAACAGTAGACATTGCATCTTAGCAATATAATTTTCAAGAATAATTTCAAAACACAGCATCTGAAAATTACCCGTATCTCAAATAAAATGTAGCCTTTTTCTTCCAAATCGGTACAGAAATCTGTTATATTTAGCAAAAATAATTGAGGAAGCCAGCCAACGTAACATAACATCATCGAAAGTTTAAATACAAATATTTGTGTTCCCTAGGTAATAGGGAATATGGATTACAAATTAAACCCTTCCTTCTGCCAGCTAAAAACTTGAAGTTTGCACGTTATACACCAGAACCCTACTGTAATAGGGACTGAAGGATGGGGGTCTAGTTTTATGGTTGTTTCAAACTCCAATCAGTTCTTAAGAGTTCAAAAGTTATTATCATTCTGGAGTAGCTGCTGACACCTACAGGTCTACACAGTCCAAATGTTTGGTTTTATAGAGACACTCTACTGGTAAGTGATGTACGCGATAGTGAGGGTGTTTCCCTCACCTAGAGTTGGGTAAACCCCAAACCTGCAAAGTCTTTTATATCCAGAAATAACCTTCACACTGAAATTCCTTTAAAAAAGTAATCCTAGAACTGCAGCATGTAGCTAAATAGGTCACTCAAAAATTATTCTCAAGAATAATTAAAACTATAATAATTAAACTTCAGTGTAGCCCCTCTAGAACACAGGAGTGCCATGTCGTAGTGAATAATCACGTTTTTATAGTGCAACTTGGGGTCTTTTCCACAAAAAAACCAAACAACCCCAAACCCAACACCTCAGTCTCCAAAAAGGTGGGTGGAATATTTTTGACTGCCACAAAGTCTTCAGACACATGACCTCAGGTAACTAGAAGCCACCCTTGAACAATGAGAGAGTCCAACTGGAGTACAAGCTTGTAAATATTACTATCAGACTTGCAGACCTCTTGAAACTACATTAGAGGACATCACCTGGAAGTATTTTGACTAGATTACTTGTGCAGCCGCTGTGGCAATCGACACTGATTTGATGTACAGGATGGAGCTGTCAGACCGATCTTGTGCCCTACAGATTTCAACGACTACGTGGTTTGTTGACATTCAAATAAAAGCGTCGGTACTGCCAAGTTAGGTTTCATTAATACTGACTTTTAAAAGGATAACTAATAATTAAGTAATTAAGAGGTATTCTCAAGGAACAATTTAACCCTGATGGCTTGAAACCGAAACATTTTTCCAAGTTGCACAACACCTTGACTTTGTTGATGTCACAAAAATAAGGACTCCATTTTCAACTCAGCTTTTGTACAGGGAGGGAGGATGTCTCGCAGCATGCACTTTCATCTGGCTTATACCCATTGCAAGGCATCAAGCACAGCTCTATTACAGCCTTCATAGGAACTAGGCATCATTAAATAAAAAAATAAAAAAAAAAAATAGAAAGCCATGGACTAGCTCAGAGTTCCCTGACTTTTAAGAATTCTAGCAAGACAAAATTAATCCCATCCTGAGATATTACATCTTCAAACAACGTCTACGATGCGTGAGTCACTGTTTATTCATTAAAGCTGGTTATACTGGGTGCGGTACTCTTATGTAATAGGCATAATTGATTTTGGACAATTTTTCAACCACTTAGTCCATGGGAGCTGCCAAATCATAAAGAAGATACCGTGCAAAAGTTGTTGTTCCAACATGGATAAAAACATCTCTTTTCAAATTATGTCTCTTTTCTCTCCTTCATTCAGCTGTATGTATTCTGCTTTGTTCTCTGCTTTTTTGATAGAAAGAGAGCAATAACATAATTAAAGGCTATATCATAAAATCACATTTAATTGCTGCTGTAAAACAGTTTGATTTTATTTTTCTAAGTCAGCGTCCCCAAATACTTTGGTAACTTGCAATTGCCAGGTCCAAGCAATTTACTTCAAACAGTACGCAAATTAAGTCTTTACTTAAAATTTGGACATTTTAAAAAGCTTATACACATGCACACACAGAGGGCTACTTTAATTTCAGGTTTGCTGTGACTTCTGTAGGAGGAGGCAAATCAAGAAGAAATAACCAGAGATCAGCCATTCTGAAGATGGCATGACATCAAAATCGTGATGGACACAACAAAGCACGCAGCACAGAAGAATACGCTGATTATACGCCTCAGTACCAAAATTAACATTGAGTACATTTCTTTGGCTTGTCCTACTACACGCCAAATATAGCTGATCATAATAGGCCTTCTTTGCCTTACAGGCTATTCAAAATCAAAAGATTTTTCAGTGTTAGTAAAAAATACTAAGGGAGTTCATCTCAAGTTGCTTCTGTGGTTTATGCTGGTTTGAATGCCTTCAGCAGCAAGGCAAATCCACCACAGGATGGCAGATGTTCTTAAGAGGGTCGGCTTCCCATACATACCACCACATGCAACTCAAAGTGGCAGGTTTCTCAGTTAAGCTTTACTGTCGTGGGAACGCTAAATCTAGACTCTCCCCATCCCACACAAGACTGACACCACATGTACAGGCATGCTGACTCCATCACAAAAGCATTAGCTTCTCAGAAACAAGAAGGTGGCACCGCATCATGACCCGCCTGACACCCAAGCAATGCCTTGCTGCAGAGAAACCAAATACTTGCCATCCAAATCGCTTGACAGTCCATGCTAGCCAGCTCTGCTCTATCTCCTTCAGAACATCTCTACCACCACCCCATGCAGACTACACCACCTCAAACCATACAACGACCGCATGCACTACTTTGGGAGAAATTCTAACTGTACCAGCATGAAGCATGCAGCTCCCTGATGTAGGGTAGGTTAGAGACAGAAGATTCAAGAAGAACACTGAAGCACAATAACAGCCTTAATGCAGGCTCATGCAAGGATATCATGGGACAAGCAACTAATCAGACAGTAACTTCAAGGATACTGTGCCGATTTATCGACTTCAGGCCCCCACAGCAAGGAAAGCCATTGTGCTGCATAGAGGACTAACTGCTCATGTGCTGAAGATAAATGCAACAACGATACGAATCTGATGCTGCAGTACAGTTCCCACTACAGAATTTTGGCTATGCCTGCCAGTTCCTGTCAGTGCCCACCTTGGCAGATCACCTCAAACACACATCAATGTCTGAATACTACCTTGGCTAATGGCCTTTCTTCCTCCCACCCCAGTTACCATCTGGATCAGATGACACGGCAAATGGCTCCATCCTTACATAATCCCAGCATTACATAGCCCCATTTACAGCACTCGTTTGGCTCTAACCACCCCATCCAATATATCACTCCAGAACAGCACTGGTACTGTAAGACACACAAGGAGATAGATAGGCTGCACCCACAGCCAAAAAGCAAGCATTCAAGCAACTCCAGATGCTCTGGCATCTGTATGGTTTGGCAGGGCCTAGTAGTAGGCTCATGACACATTTTATACATTATTTCAAGCCCACTGCATTTTATATGCAGTTGTCACTAGCACACTCTACCTCAGCCTGCTGAGGTACTTTTGACAGATCCTAAAAGGTATTTTTTCCTCTCCTGTATTTCAGTAGGAATGGGTGGTTATTCTAGACTGTGACCATGAGTAGCTGCTTTGTGGGACACTTCAGATGCACCACCCAAAGTCCTGCAAGAGGTCCTGCCACCCCCCTTCACAGCTATTTGCAATCCTCTTTAAATGCCATGCAGGATATGCTTGTCCTCAAACGGTGTACATGGCAGCTGTCAACAAAAATGATGCCATTGTGCTTTGAAGTAATGAGCTTATGGTGTTAGGCCTTTGCAGATGTCTCAGTTTTCTCCTCCCTGGTTCTTCCCCTCTGAATTTTTTTGTTTTGTTTTAAAGAAAAAGAATCCAAACCAACAAACTGAAACCCTCCTAACGTTGCCAGAATTTGCTCCAGTAGTCAATTAATTCAAATTCTCTCAAAGGGCAGACAGTAGGAACCACGTTCAGAGGGTTGGGTGCACACAATCTTGAACATAAAAATAACAAATGCACCATTTAAGTAGAAAGCGTTTGGTGTTGCAGCAAACCAGCCTTCTCAAGGGCAAGCGGTAGAAAAAAGGCAGCTCATTTTTTAAGCAACCAGTATCCGTATTCCTGAATTTGGAGCCCTGAGAAGATGTACAGAAAAAGTGGGCATTCATACCCTACAACCATGAGAAAACACTGCTGGCATCTCACCTCTGGCTGCAGGAGGGATGTCAGTCAAGGTCGTAGAGGGAACCACGCTACTGTCTTCCCTGCTGATCACAATTTTATTTGTGGCCCTTAACTTCTGAGAGGTCAACAAGAAGGTCAAGAGGCTGGTACCCACAAGGCTTTCCTGGTCAGCTGTCCAGCAATGAACTTCTGATGCTGCCCTAACAACTGTACAGAAGTCAAGAGCAAGGCCTGGATTACTACAGAAGGAAGCTCCTCCTTCCAAGTCCTCACAATTCATTGCTAAAGTCCATGACAGGCACAACTCCACTAAAGACAAAAGCTGGGGTAGCTAGAAATAATAAGAAAAACTATCTACAAAGATATCTGTTCCATAATCAAACTCGACAGAAAAAAAATAAGAAGGCTGAAGGAGAAGAATATTTTTGCCACTGATCACTTATCCTGGCCCATGTGAATGTCTCCCTTTGTACTTGTAAGGCTTCTGTTCTTCAGTTAGAACAATTCCTATGCTATTGCTCAATGCAAAGCTGTCCCCTCCTGTTTAACCCCATACCTCAAATCCCTGGACATCATTTCATTTCAGAGGATGTGAATTTTTTTCAGTCTTCAGCCAAAACTGCCTTTGATAACAAACCAGAACAGACGTTTATAAAAGGAAATGACTGATTATTGAAAGAGTTTTACTGTTATTTTCTATCATCAACATAATGATGGGGTCTTATTGCGGTATGCCTTCTGGACTGACATGCCAAGGCTCCTGAAATAACATACATTTTTACAAAGGATGAAGAAAAACAGTGGATAAGGGGCCAGCAAGGAGGCACAGGATTTCTGCTGTGGAAGGTGCAAGAAGCACAAATCAGCTGCTTACACTGGTTTTTTTCAGCTCTTCTGTCAAATTGCATATAGAAATACAAAGTGAAGGACAGAAGTGAAGTTTTCCTTCCAGTATTTAAGAGAAACCCTGACTTCAGGTAACAATACTGCAGAAAGAGCAAAAATAAACATTTAGGATCAATCAATTGAGACAAGCTTCTCCCCCCAAACAAAATGATCCCACAAGACAGCAAGATAAGTAAGTAAAATGTTGTTTATACCGATGACTGTACTGACAGCTGTCAAACCAGGCAAACCAACACACATTAGTTTGTGTGATGAAAATGGTCTCACTGGATATGCAGACATGAGCAGCATAAACTAGATGGAGGCAGGTGTTCCAGAAGCACTTAAAACTTGCCAAGTGAAATTTGAATGACTAGGAATCTCTGAGGAAACAAAAAAAACCCCACCCAACAAAATAATTGACGTTTTATTCTAATAATACAGGCAGATCTTCTTTATTTGGAAACTATTAATTCCATAAACGGTTTAAAGGTTTAAATGAGCATGAGTTCTAAAGCTGCCATCCTAATTGATGCATGCTGATTTCAACTTTAACCAAAGTATTTACTTTCTTGCACGTATTCCCAACTAATTTCAGTTCAACAGAAGTGAGTATTTATGCACCTTCCCAAAACAATGTGAGTAACATGATTATTTTAAGATTTGCCAACTGATCTCCATACTAGTTCAGTGATTGGTAGTAAAAGAAGGGTGGTAGTGGATACCTTAACTGTAAGTGTTCCTGATTAAGCAGAGGAAACAAAAAAATCATCATGAGAAAACAGACATTGAAACATCCAGTTCACCCCCGAAACAAACAGAAACCAACCACTGAATTCCTTAAATACACAAAAATCTGGTTGATGGAAAGTTGTCTTTTTCAAGTAATTCCCAGTGTAATGGTGGTGTACTAGAGCTGAGTGTTTGCTTCTGCCACAGGGGGGAAAAAAGTTTAAAAACAGGGTTAAACATACAGGGAATGAGGAATGAGAAGAAATAACTTCTAGCAAAGTGATTTACTGAGATAACATATGAAGTGGTGAGCAAAAACTTCAGTTTCACTGATTAGATATCTTTTAATGATCCTGTTTCATCGTGTATGCATTCTCACAGGCGTCAACTTTTGAACTTTCCCATTGTGAAAAGCCAGTCACTCCGTATGCCATTTCTTAAACTTCTTTTCCTGAAACATCTTCAGCGCTGCATTGCTTGTTACCTGACCTCAAGTTGCTAATGCCTTTCCAAGCAGGGGAATAAGAATCAAGAGATAAACGAATCCATGCATAGCTGTGTCTCAGCTGGACTCCTACATAGCATCAACCCGAGGCATACAAAAGCTTGCCCTGTACAGAAAAGCAGTATGTTCTCAACATCTTCCTCAGGACATTGAAATAAAAAGACTAGCAGAACATCAGCAGCAACACAGCTTAGGAAAGAGGACTTGTGAGAAGACTTAGACACACTGCTAACAGGTCTTGGAAGGCTGGCTGAGCAATCACAGAAGAAAACCATGATCTTCCTGCACTCCTGAATAGGCACCAGGGCCTCTATTCCCCCCCTCTTCTTCATACCCACGAGAAGGGTTTGTATTTAGAAAAGTCTCCTGCAATCACCCAGATGACTTTGTGTTTTAATATAGTACTAAAAAGGAAAAAAAAAAAATTAAGACAACAAACCGCTAACATTCCTCACATAACCCCCTCACACACCTCACCACCTCGGCCCAGCCCCAAAACGACCACAGCAAACGAGCCAGGATTTCCAAGCACCAGGGAAGAGCACCACAGGGCTGGAGCCACAGCACACCAGAGATGAGAGAGGGATAATATTTGGACTTTGTGCAGATTCTTGAGAGGCTTAACATACCCAAAGATCCGGTGATTCAGCGCCCTGACAGCCTGGCAGTACGTGACCGATGGAATGGCCAGCCATGTGCCCTCACAAAGACCTTCAAGTTCAGGCAATAACAATAAAAAACCCCACCCCAAAAAACCTCTATGTAAAATCCATTTTATTACCATCCCTCTTACTAAAGGAGGAAAACAAAGTTCATGACAGACAGCTGCAGCACTTCAGTTTCAGCTGAATGAGAAAAAACAAAATAATTGTTTTTACAAGCCTCAATTAAAATAGACACTACTTGAAACATTAACAGATAAAATGTTTATGATACTAAAATAACATTTGTTTAGGGCAAATGTAAAGAAAGGAACACAGCAACTACAAGCTCGGACTTTTTTTGCTGTAGAGGTACTAAACCCACGTTTGTCTAAGAGTTTAGTTAAAATAATAAATATAAAATAATGACTAATGTCTTTGCTTCACTATAATTGAATCTTTAAATATTTTGTTCTTGTTCATTTAGAAATAGATAAATGCAAGCTGCAAAGAGCATTCTGATGTTTGTATTTCTTAAGTTTATAGCTCAGTTTTACTACTATTGTAATTCCAGATCAGAGAGAATATGCTGCAACTTCCAATACAGGTTGTCAGTTCCTTAGCGTTTATTTTTCTAAGAAAGACCTTTGCTTATGCTAATTAAAAAGAATATACTAAAACACTGCTCCGTTTGCAAGTGGGTCCCTGTTGGGATGATTTATGAGTGGCTGAGCAATACAGAGATGCCAAATGCAGTGGCCAAAACCAGAGTGTACTTCTGCCCTAGACTGTAGTTCTGTTACAAATCAATTGCTTTGATTGCTGGGGGTATTTAATATTTTAATTTTTTTTCCTGTATTTTAAATAGGTGTGGTTCTCCAGAGGGCAGTGCCACCAGCGAACTGGGGATTGAACTGCAAGGTCCTGAAACTATGTTTGGCAGAAAGGAGGAGGAGAAAGGCATCAGAGAAAATACGCACCCAAGAAGGAAATGCTTTAGACACAATTGTTTTCACGTGTTGGGCGAGGTGATTCATCCATGGAACTCACTGCTTGTTATTACCGGAGATTTGTCAATCTCTGCAAATTTTTCAACCTTTACTGGAAATAGACTTTGAGCAGAATACATACCGAGACATGGCTTGAGTTAGCTCCAGCCAAAAACATTCACCACCACCACCCCCCACACCCCCATTTCTCTCTCACCCATTCACCCACATGTGTGCACATAGGGTTTGGGGAACCCGCAGCCATCTCTCACCTCATCTTCCCTCCTGTCCCAACATCCCTTCCCTTCTTTGTCTCCTCCTACACCCACAGGTTTCCAACCCATTTCACCATGTTTACTTAGCTCATTAACACAGCGACAGATAGACAGCGAGCAAAGAAATTGTGCGGAAACGAGCATTTAACAGGGTCAAAAGACACCATAAAGGCAATTAGTGTCATGTATGGAGTCCGGAAAAAATAGCCATGACCCCACTTCCCGTAAACTATGGCACCTGCCATTAATTCCAGCTATTAGGATTTTCAGTATTATCTAGCAAAAGTTATGCAGAGATAAACCATCAGGTGGAAGTCACTGAAATTAACACTGATTAAGCTTGACAGCTTCAGCTGTAGGAATATTATGCTCTTCTCTGGAGCTGGAATAATTCAGCGAGAAGGATTAGCTTAAGAGAACTCCACTGATACGATCTTTTTGGGTGTTCTTTGTTCAAATCAAAATAAAAACAAGTTTGCAAAGCTCTCGAATACTACTATATTTATTAGTTGTTGGGGTTTTTTTTCCAACTACAATTAAATTCTACATAATGAGAGTGAGGAAGCCGTAGGAGAAACTATATAGAACTGCAATGTCAAGAGAAATGGTAATGTGGGGGGTTTTGTGGGAGTTATTTTAGGAATTTTTAAAATCCAAAGTTTAAAGGAATATAAAACACACACAGACAATTGAAGTACACTGTGTGTGCATCAAGTTACAAAGCTTGGAGCGGGGCTTCTGAAGGCTCCATTTCCCAAGGCTTATAGCACTATACAGCATTACGGGTAATGAGCTCCTGTATTAGAGCACTGGACGGGAGAAGACACTGCCACTGCCACGCAGCACCATCTAATGAGAGACGCCAGGTATGGCATATGACCAGAGGCTTTGTGCTTATACAGAGTCCCTCTCCTTGGCAGGAGATGAAAGAAACCGCCTCTGGCAAAGAAATTAAATAATTGCAGTCAGAGGAGGAAGGATGGCTAGGGAGGAAATTGAAGTCCAAGGGAGCCACAGAAGGATGGCGTGCATCTGAAAAGATGACAGGAGCACAACCAGGGGAGTCAGACTATCAGTCTGACCACAGGAAGAAGGAAGTTTGGGCTCAGTAACTTTTGCTAACCAACTCTTGGCTCCAATTAGGTTTATGAGCAGTTCTAAAAGTTGAACACCACCCTTTTGAAGGATTTAAATATAAAGGAATATTGGATGGAACACGTAGCAAGTTACTGAAGCGTCTTAATGCTTGGAGAGCCCCCCAAAAAAACAGTGCTCTTGTGCTTTCAGTTTTTCAGGGAATCTTATTCCCACTACACCTCCTTCAAGAGCTTTTTTTCATCTTACAGCTGACATAGTTCCACCTTGAACAGTAGCTCACACTACTTACCTATTAATTATAATTATATATACCCCCCCTCAAAGATGTAACTCCTTCACTGTTCAGGATGTATTTGCATTTACAAAAAAAATATGTCATTGCTTACAGAAATCGGGGATCAGGCTACCAGTGACCTCAAAATCAGGACTTCACTCTACTTAAAGTCTGAAGGCGACAGAAAAAAGGTCTCCTTTGTGCATGACACTGTGGTGTCATCTCACTTTCCAATCTGAATGTTTAAGTCCAGTTATTTGAGTATTTACTAAGCCAAATAACCACTAGAAAACTCTTATTCTCCATGGAACCCTTCTGCCTGGTTTGTAAAACCACAGGAAGCAGTATTAGCCGCTGTCAAAGTCATAGGTGGCCCCATGCAGGGATAACTGCTGCACTTCAATTAAAGAATTAAGGTGAAGAGCACAGAGGAGAGATTGTGGTCTAGAAGGGAAGCCACAAGTGACAATTGCTGCTCTTCAAAACTCTTCCAATGCTTCCTCCTTCCTATCTTCAACACTGTCGCTCACCGCTCCATTTCGGATTCAGACTAAGCATCGATACAACCCAAGCATTACTCAACCACCTCCGGCATGAACACTTCCTCCAGTCATTCTATTGCACCTCTGCAAAGGCAGCTTTATTCATTTAAATGTTTAAGGAGCCAAACTGGTTTGACGGGAGTGCTTGCCTCCTCCCCTGGGTGTGTTTGGAAGAGCCCAAGATAAGACTGACTGTCATAGCAGCTACACAGAGCTGCTATGTACGCTGCCCAGAGGTAGGATTTAATTACTAGTCAAAAGCAACCAATCTCCCCCTTATTACAGAAGACAATCATAATTTGGTTATATTTATTATGACATGCTTGGAGAAATGTTCGTGACTCTTCATAAACAATTCCATACACTGTAAGGGAGAGGCAGAAATTTACCCCATAGTTTCCATACTCAACCCACTAAGCATTTAAAATGTGAATGCTCAACACCCATTTATATATAGATATATATGTATAATTAAAAAATTCCATGTTGCTGAAAACATTCATTTTTCTCTGGAAGAAAGACAACAGCCTATTATAAATTATCTACATATGGCCGACAGGACATGCCATCCATATGCAGATAAGTCTTTCTCAAAGGGAGACACTGACCTTATGTCCTGTGTAAAAAACAGCAGAGGTTCCAACCTGTAGTGGAATGGTTCACATCTATTCACATAACCTCTCCTAGTCATAGAATCACAGAATCATTCAGGTTGGAAGAGACCCTTGGTATCGAGTCCAACCATCAGCCCTACTCTACAAAGTTCTCCCCTACACCATATCCCTCAACACCACATCTAATCTACTCTTAAACACAGTCAGGGATGGTGACTCCACCACCTCCCTGGGCAGCCGATCCCAGTGCCTGACCACTCTTTCTGTGAAGAATTTTTTCCTCATGTCAAGCCTAACCCTACCCTGCTGCAGCTTGCACCCATTCCCTGTTGTTCTGTAATGATACAGCCCCACAAGTTGGGATTAAAAATGCAACACAAAATGCATGCAAGAAAAGGACCAAAATGGAGGCAAATGAATTGTACCAGAAAATGTTCTATCCAGAGCTATAAAAAACAGCCTTGGAAGACCACTTTGATCCATTCATTTAGTATGGTTATAACTTGTACCTTGTAATGACAGGAAAGATGCACATTATATATACATATATATATATATATATATATGCACATATATATATACACACACACACACATTAAAATCCAGAGGATTATAAACTGTTGCATGTACTTTAGGCATTTTTAATCTCTAGCTTAACTTGCTTTTGTATTTTAAAGTAATAATGCTTTAAATGGAGTAGTATTATCAGCAATTCATAGTTTCTCATCAGCAGAGATTAACTATGCCTTGGAAGAGTGAGATTTTTCTTCCACCCTAGGCAGGATGCCTCAGTCAAGCCACAATGGTTTCTATGACCAGCTGCCTTCCAGGGCATGCAGACTTCAGGAATGTCTGAAGTTTTGCCTAGCAACTGAAACAAAGCCTTGACAACTCCCAATTTAAACATTTTCCCTCCATACATATTGCATGAAGTTATGCCAATTTCTGCCCTTGATCTGGTACACAACTGCCATTTCTGCAAGTAAAACGGTCAAATTTTTCCGAACAGCTTGGTAGAGCAGCTGAAGATACTTTCCCTACCATTAACAAAAACAAAACTGGGAAGTGCTTTTAACATTAGGTCACTGCTTTATCAAAGCAGAATGATGTCTTTGGGTTTTTTTTTTTCATTCAAAATTCCAGAGAGAAAGGAATGGTACTTTGTACCATCAATGTTATTTCCGATGTGAGATTAAACTTTGTTTGGGGGCATCGCAAAATTACTGTGTTTTACTCATGTCCTCCTAAGTATTTGCTGCTAGAACAAAAATTTGGATGTAACTTCAGCTTGAAGCATTCAGACACCACTTGCACAATGATTCCAGACTAACAAAGGAATTATCCCATTGAGTTAAACTAGTTGCCACCTTGCCCAGCATCCTTGGTCTGACAGGGACCTGGACCAGGTATGTCAGCACGTTCGCAGGGTGGGGAGGGAGGATACCAGTACTTTCGTATTTAGAGGAGTTCCAGCCTTCTCTGTAATTAAATGGGGAAAAAAAAACACAGGGAGAGCAGCACAAACATTTCTCTTGCATCAGAAATCATTACCAAAAGGAGAAATATCACCCACCACTTCCTCCTACCCCCATATACTGTATTTTTTTAACACTTGCTTAAGTATTTCTTTGTGATACGTAATAAGATAGGGAAGTGTGTCGCCAGAAAAAGAATGGACACAAGCTTAATTTGTATTAAATACGAAGTGTTAAATTTGTACAATGCCTTTTTTAACTAAAGGTGTGTAACCATGATTACGCTATTAAAAACTCCCATATCTTCTGTCAGCCAGCGTTCTCCAAAACGTGTCCCTCAGTTCAAGAGCCTGCATAGATATCGGGTGTGAATTCACACAGAATCTGGGTGTTACTTCAGAACTGATTTCATATATCTCCTGACATATTCTGACCTCTGCTGTTACAAAGTGGAATTTATTTTGACAATTTTCTTTAAAACACTGCCTTCAACTGAATTGGCATTTTCAATACCTATAGTTATCCAGTGTAAATAAGTTAGAGGAAAATCACTTTTAATTTTACACCGTGAAGCACAAAAATAAGAGTGCCCAAGCTTTTCTTTCCCCCTTGTGTTCTTATCATCCTGTCGTTCATTACAAGCTGCATATTTGACTATCACACAAATACACAAACCCTCTTCTTTTTGCATCTGGACTCCGCATACACTACCACACTGCTACCAAGGTCTTCCTTCTTTGAGAATACAATGGTTTGGACTTATGTCAGATACCAAGAAAACCACTGAGCACAGCAATATACACACTATCACCAATTTGGAACTACGCAAACAACCAGTTTTAGGCAGCACTTTTTTTTAAAGTTGCATTTTCACTACAAAAATATTCTACAGTAGACTAGCAAGCTCTTAATTACGTACAAGTCTAGGACTCTATACTGAATTTTGAGAATACTGGTTAGTAAAGAAATACTCTAACACATCACCATCAGTGAAAGCATAACTGGGTGAATCATGATTATATTCGTTGGCAAGAAAAGGCAGCAAAACACCGCTTTTTAAGTGATAGGTACACTCAGAGGGGAAAAAAGAGGAAGCAAGGCAGCATCCATCATGGTGCTCTACTTCTAAACTTCTCTGTCCCTCCCGGATAAGAAGTCTCCTCTCAGGCCTTGATCATGAAGATTAAGGCATGAACCTTTACTTCCTTTCCCATCGTAACGCCCGATACACTTCAAAATAAAATTGCTTCCACAGCTTGCATTATTTCTGACTTGCTGATTTCCCATAGCTTGGGAGATGAGACATTTGATCAAATATTTATCAACAGTATGAATCTGAGACTGTATCTCCCAGTCAGATAACACTTTTGACTAAGGAACAGAGAGTGGCACAGTGCCCAATGAGCGTTTTAGCACCAAATGCTCTTTTTATCCTCATGCTTATTTAGGAAAGAGACTCTAATCTCAAATCAGCAAGTTCACCCTCCTGCCAAGAGCCTACCTCTTTTAGAGCAACAAGTAGAAAATTGTCTTGTTCAGTTCTTCAGCAATATTTCATTAAAAAAAAAAAAAAAAACAACCAACCACTAAAAACATGTTTTCACCAACAGCTGTGTTCTTTATCAACAATATGAAAATTAATGATGGCTTGTTTGGTTGGGTTTTTCTTCTGCACATAATGACTTTGTTTTCACTTTTGTGCATGTAGTTAAGTGACTGTTTTTTAATTATTGAAGATTTTGCTTCTGCTGGGACAAACGTATGGACGCTTCCCACAACACCTTTACTGGAGTAAAAGCAGGAAACAAACAGCCTAACACGAACACATCAGTGAATCTTAAAAAAGCCTCAACTGTAACTACGAAGTGAATAGTCATTAAAACTCAGCAGAGCACCCTATTCCATTGAACAGATATCCAGATGACAGCCTGTTAGCTTACACACATATACACACCATTCCAATAGCAATCCTTGTGTGTTTTTCTTTTGCCTCCGCTTGCAACCACTATCTGCTGGTAACTAAAACAGAAAGGGCCCCCAAAAATATTCCTGCAGAAGAATCACCGATTCAAGAAGCAAATATCTAGTTATTTAGCAAGGACGCTAAAAAATGGGTTATGCAAAATACCACGAGTGTCCTGTAAGCTTTAATTTTACAATTAATATTTCAAAATATGGGACTACTTTAAATAAGGCATGTCAAGACAGGTAGCTCTGTTTCCCACTCAAAAATTTTAATAAAGATGGCAGTTTTGCATGACATAAGGAGGGAGCCTCAGTTCTGCTGTCTGTGTAGAGAGATGACTCAGCACTACCTTGAAATAGGGCTCAAAAATGCATTTATAGGCTTAAAGGCTACTACAGAATCTGGTAGGTGTTCAATCAGATCAATAAAGTACTATGGCTAGCTTAATTTTGTATTCTATCAAAAGCATGAGGAGAAACCAAATAGCCTAAGCCATACAATAGTATGATTAAAGAGGAACTCTTTGAGTAACCAATTGACACAAATAGAAGTGAACAAAATTAGCACAATTAGCATGATAGAGTCAGGCAAGTTAAAGAACAAAAACCAAAATGTAGAAGGAATTCTACAGCCATGCTAGGAGAAAAAAAAAAAGAATGGATCCGGTATGGTGAAAGTAAATAAACAGTTAATGACAAGACGGCTATGATGTGTGGTTCAAGGGCTGCCAGATTCTTCAGAGAAGCACGGGACTGGGAAAATAACCACTGAGAGTAGAAGTGTTGAAAATGGCAAAGTCTGGAAGAATTTTCTTAATTATATTCTTCTGTGTTCCAGAGCATGCTCTAAGCCATTAGCAATTACCTTCAACTCAAAGGGCTGGAAAGGTCTCGTTGACTGAAAAATTAAAAATAAAGATCCCCTTTAGAGGTGTGATGACAAGAAGAAACCAGATGAGTTAAAATGACACTTAGACTAATCTCCCCAACTTTAGTTTCTGGAAGGGTATCAAATATTGCTGACTTACCACCATCACATCATAGATGTTTGGAAGAAAGACAATTTTAAAGTCATATATAAATGGTATTTCTTTTTCCTGCTTTGGCAAAGTAACCAGTCTGATATGCAAGAAGAAAAGCAGTAAGTGGGGCAATACCTGGACTTAAGATGCAACTGGTGAAAAGCCTTGCTATTTTATATAAACACAGACTGAGGAAATACAGTCAAGGTAAGGAGATCAAAAGGCCATTACGTGACAGTAGGAAGATCACGTGTAAAGAACAGGTTTTTAAGGTGCAACATCAGACTGGGATAAGGTACTAAACTGGATGCAGGAGAAGTTATTTAAACTTCCAGGACTCTTTAGTGTGTTGGAACAGGTCCAGCAGAGAAGTAGGGAGGTGATTGTCCCCCTGTACTCAGCACTGGTGAGGCCACACCTTGAGTATTGTGTCCAGTTCTGGGCACCTCAGCACAAGAGAGATATCGAGGTGCTGGAGCGAGTACAGAGGAGGGCAAAGCTGGTGAGAGGCCTGGAGAATAAGGCTTATGAGGATCGATTGAGGGAGTTGGGGTTGTTTAGTTTGAGGAAGAGGAGGCTGAGGGGAGACCTCATTACTCTCTACAACTGCTTGAAAGGGCATTGTAGAGAGGTTGGTGCTGGTCTCTTCTCACAGAAGAAGAGGGAATGGCTGCAAGCTGCAGCAGGGTAGGTTTAGGCTAGACATTAGGAAAAAATT